>PPJE01000080.1:0-77021 GCA_003707475.1 Geotrichum albidum | reverse complement strand
CTCTGACCCCCTCTGACCCCCTCTGACCCCCTCTGACGCTATCGTCATTGCTACTGAATGGGACATGTTCAAAGACTCAAACTTGGACTACGCTAAACTCTACTTCATAATGAACAAACCTGCCTTTGTCTTTGATGGAAGACTCATCTTGGACAGATTCAAACTTGAACAAATCGGCTTCAAAGTTGAACAAATTGGTAAAAGCACCCACGATCATGGCTACGAATAGTCCCCCTTCTGTTTTTCAACAGCTCAAGTTTTTATTGAAAAACTTTGGGATATGCTGAAATTCGTTTTTTCTCATTTTTTGTTTACATTCAGTCAAAACATGAATATTCTCGATTGGATTGCCAATTTTGACTTTTACTGTTTGTACTGGTTTACCATATCATATCTCAGTTTATATCTTGAATTTCATCCTTTTGTTCATTTCAGTTCACAAAAAATATTCAGTTCTCATCATTTAAAGAAGCACTTTAACTAATAAGAGTGTCAGTATTCAAAATTACTAAAAAGAAATCAAAATTTCTGACTTTTAGATAATGTAAAAACTCTCAGACTCAGGTTTACGACTGTAAAGCCATTTTCATTCTGTAATTACTATTGAAAGATAATCACTTCATATCAATTATGCATTGATTTGCACAAAAAACTATTTACAACAGCGATTTTTGAGTCATTATTTGAAATAATTTTATTTTCACTGATAATGATTGTGTACATCTCATTTAACTTATCTAAAAAGTTAATATTTTATTTAGTTAAAAAAAAATTGTCACCTACAGATTACATTTACCGTTTACAGCAGAAATTGAGATAATAATTCATAAACTATGGTTTTTATCAAACTATGTAATGATTGAATTTACATCTGTGCTTTACGTCATAATGATAGAAATAGTATGATTCTAGAGTGGTAGACACAGTTTTTTTCAGAATTAGAGCACTGTTAATATTAAAAGTCTAATTAAATTTTGATATTTAGTCATTGGATTGAAAGTAGTGTTAATTAACTTTTGGGTTTATTTAAGAATGTCAGTCTAAGCAATATTTCAACTCAACAGGATTCAGTACTCATCCAAAAACTAGGAGCTGAGTTGGGATTTAGGGCACTCTACATGGTTCAGATAATTAAGATCTATAAGAAGCCTTCATCATCAAAACTACATTTCCATTGGTGATACTGAGACACTAGCCGATGCATATTCCAACAGTGTTGATTCAGAAAAGACCAAATAGAGCATTTTGATGGAAATGACTGAGAAATTGACTTTTAACTGGTATTAATCATTGTACTCAGGCACCCCGAACTTTATAGATAGCGTTTAATAAGACCTACGAGTATATACCAGTTACTCATCACCTAGATTGACCGCACAACAAAGAAAGATCACATAAACGATATATATTTTCCTTTGAGGTAGTATACGCGATATTTTTCAATTGTAGAACTGCTATCATTGATATGTAACATGATTCGATATTCAGTACTGTCCCTATCATTATTAGCCACCCGAGGCCGTTTGGATGTTTCGATTGTGATTCCGGTTGGATTGCTAAATCTAAGTCAATTCCTATTAGCGCCGATCTGGTCTTGGTGGGGTGCAAGAATATGAGCATACGGAGAATATGAGAGCTGCTTCGGGCAAGATGCTGTTAAGGCGTAATCTGGTTGGGTATTTGAATAACTTCTCCCGTAAAAATAGCTCATGCAGACACTACAATTTCTAGTATGGAAGTCTTGAGCTATGATGCTGCGACAGTATTCAGGTTCTATGCAGGAGAATTATTGGGCTCTCATTGTAAAAGTTATTTGGAGTCTTAGCTTGAAATCAGCCATTTTTCAGGAAATGTAACGGTATTCTTCAGCATAAAGTAGGAAAGAGATGAAGATGGTAGGTCACAAAGATCGAGATTGGCAATTCAAGGTAGCCAGAAGATAATAAGGAATTTTAATGACGTTCATGCTTTTTCCATGCTCAAAATTAATACATTTTTATAACAATTATTTACCAAGCAAATGGGATTAGTATAATTACGAACGCATCTACAGTTACATTTTAATTACTCCAGGTTATAATAATGAATTTCATAGCTAATATTTAAGTAAGGCTGCTCGTATGCATTAGGTCTTTGGTAATTACCGTACCAAGCTGTCAACGTTGTAGATTTTGAATAGCTTCAAGTTAGCAAGCCTATAGATATAATCTGTAGTACCAATTATTTGGGTCTAATAGTTGAGTCTGTAGGTTAGGGTAGTTGAAAATTTCATTTCTATTTTAGGTCTTCATAAACACTTCGTTCCTCCTCTCAGATATCTATCATGAACTTTCATAATATTTTGGCTTATTTCAATAAGTAATCTAATTTTTTCAGTGCTGAGCTAGAAATAATTATAATTTTATTTCAATTCAAACAATTTTCAGAATCAGCATAACCATTTAAATGATTTGATAGCTCTTCGCCATGCTACTGTTCCGTGAAACTTTCTACTGCGAAGCAAATCAGTGGCATTCCAACCTTTTTTTTAAATACTGATTCTTCATTTTCAAATACTGATTCCTCAATTTCATTTAATGATTTTTTTTGATAAAATGAAATCTTAATTGAATTAGTTTCATTTTGGAGGATATAGATTTTGAATTGCGCGAGTTAGAGGATAGGCATTTGAAGTTGAAATACTACTGTGGGTTAAATCACTTAATAAAAGCTTTATGAAAGCTTTTTATCATTGGTAACATGTGGTAGTTTGCATTAAATTCAAAGTTTAGTCAACTTTTCACTTTTCACTAAAACCAAGTCTAGAATCTTTCATTGTGCTGCCATGATCCCTTTCAGTCCTTAGGAAGCGACACTCACGTTATTAAGTTGAAAGCTTCTGAATTTACTTCAAAGTTACTTAAATTTAACCTACTTGGCGATATCCTATAGCCCAAATTTTCAATACCACTTCATTTGACAGCAATAGTTTAAAATTCATATCTAGCCGCTGAATCATGGTTAACTACTCTTGTTTTACTGCCTGGGCAATTTGTTTCTCTCAATATTCACGAAAGAAGTATAGTTTTACTATCACATGACCGCATTGCGGTACAGACGATTTAAGCATTCAAATAGTTTATATTTTTTCTTAGTCAATGTGTCAAATTTTCTGGCTACCAGAACATGAAATTTCGTTTAATTGAAAAAACAAATATTTTCATATTTTTTTTCCAAGCCATACTCCATCATTGAAAGCTGCAAAGCTGACAGTTTTGTTTCTTAAGTCCGCTCTGAACTTGGTAAAAATGGCTTGTTGGTTAAAAACAAGTAGATATTGTTCAAGTTCCGCGATGTTCGTGTTGAAGGCCAGAGCAGAGTAACATTCTACTCATTCACTTTGAAGCTAACGCTGCTGGAAAGAATTTTGGCTTAAAAAAGCAAAAAACCGGTAGTATTCCTTATATTCATAGTAACGCTAGAAGCTAATTTGTCTAAGTTCCCAACTTGTAATTATTCTTAAATTTTTTGACGGCTTACGATCACCCAAAAAAGGTACCATATCATGACTCGAATTTTTCAAATTCGTTGATTGCAACGAGAACCCATCCAAATTTTTTTAGAGTTACAAACAGGCTACAAATGGTAAAAAATGTCTACCTATCAATCAGATCGGGTCGCTAGATTTCCAACTTTCTTAAGGTAGATAAATGGTAGACATCACAAAATTATGTTGTGTATTGGGAGTATTTTTAATATAGCAGTCAACTCTCTCCGTATTTCTACATGTCATCTCAACAGACTGCTACATTGCATTTGATTCCGATCATTTCTAGCCGTAGAAACTTTCCCTTACATACTCAAGTACATTGAAATTTTCATCTTCCATCGCATATTCATAGGGCACATACACACTGATGTTCTATAATAAATTTTCATTTCCTTTGCTTGCATTTGCATCTTGACATCACCGATTTAAGATTTTGTCGACAAGAATACCACCTACTCTACCAGAAAACCCATTCATTTGAAAAGAAATTCGATATCTCATCCACTTAATTATGTTTGCAATAAAAGGTTCACCACTCCCTTCAGTTAGAATAAAAATTAGCTTAAAAACTACTATCCTGTATTCAGTTACAAAGGCGATGGCAATCTTGAAGAGCTTGAAGTCTGAGGGCAATTGATGTAGTAGATTTTGTTTCAGGCATTTGTCAATCAAACATGGATATCGAGCCTCAATTTCTTCTCAAAAATTTAGGTATATAAGATAGAATGATTCAGGAAGTTTTTATCATCATCAAAACACTTCAACAAGACACTTAATATCTATACTCTACTACTTTATACATCTTCATTTGTAATCTCTTCGAACAAACACTTTGAACAAACACTTTGAACAAACACTTTGAACAAACACTTTGACCAAACAATTTTTACAAACATTTGAAAATGACTATTGATATTTTAAACGGAGACTCTATGCCCATTGTCTATACTCAATCGAGTCAATTGTCCAAAAGATCGGAAAAAAACGAGACAATTCAGAAGTTAGTGTTTAACTCAGATGCTTTCCCTTCTCACACATCTAAATATAACGATCCTAAAGAAAGCACAGAGGTTAAATCCGATTTCTTGTTTTATGATGGAACCAAAAACACATTTTCTGAACAAAAGTCAGCTAAGACAAAGCAAAAGAAATCCTTGGGCAATTCAGCTGCTCTTGTTCCAAGACCAACCAACAGTTTCATTTGTGCGAGAAGTATGCTTTGCAAATTATTTGAAAAGCTGAACATTAACACAATTGAGTGTTCTAACATTATGAGCGACGTAAGTACATGATATGTCATAATTGATATAGGACTAGCTTCTAACTTGTGATACAGATTTGGAGAAATTTTGAAGATGTTATGCTTAAAAAGTATTTCAGGTACCTTGCATTTTTGGAAGCTTGCTGGCACAGCTCCGTCTATCCTAACTATCAATATAAGCCTCGCAAGAAGGTGCCATCACCTAAAATGTCCTGCAGCTCTTTTAAAAAAAGTAATGGCGGTATTTCAAAGAAAAAGACGCAGAAAAGAAAGGCTATTAGAGCTGTCTCTCCTGCTATGGGATCAAATCTTGATCCTCTTTCTTCTCCTCTAGACTTTGATCAAGATCAATTCGTGAGACCTCTACCCATTAACACTTTCCAAAAGCATATGAGTTACGGTGCTAGCACTATTAAAAATACTTACGATCTTGAAACTATGATTTCGGATCTGATCACTGAAGAGCAAATTTATTTTGGAAATCCAGCTGTTGAAACTCACATTCCATCACTAATAAGTAAAGGATATCATGCAGATGAGTTTGTGACCAACTTGAATCCTTTAAATTTTTATTACGGAAACGTTATCCATGACTACAGCTACCATTTTTAATCAATAAATCTTCTTTAATATTGCAAAAAAAGTAATCCTTCATGATGGATGCGACGTAGTAGTATCAAGAGTTAGTTGTTAAGTAACTGTTAGATCCCCATCTGCGAGGTCAGAATACGAAGAACTATCTTTTGATTGTCAAGATCAAATTAGGAATTGGGAGCCTCGATTGAGCCAATAGCTGTCGAGCGAAACCCAATATAGATGATGCTAAATTTTGACGGATACAATTAGTTTTCCATTCAATTGTCCAAATTAGGATTAGCTTAAAACAAAATCTTGATATAGATATTGAAACTCAAGTATCAGAAACATTTTAATAGAGATTCTGTTTCATTCTCCAAAATTCCAAGTTGGAGTACATTAAGCAAGGTGCGCTGTTTGAGAGCTATGAAGATCTTAAAAACAAGCTATTCTTCTACGAACTTCCAAAAAAAGACGTGACAATGAATTTTCAATATCAAACTTCAATTCATTGAGCTCAAAACAGCTTTTTATGCGACAACTAATAAATTTAGTTTCTGTATTAATGGTGTTGAAACACTTTTTACACAACTTTTCTTTATCAATCTACTTGAAATACTGCGCAACTGCGTAAGTAATAGTCATGTAAGTAATTTTCCTCAAGTCAATTTCCTTTGCCATTACGAAAAATCAAGTTAATCTAAATCATTGAAGCTATGCTTTAACCACAGCACTTGCTAAATTTGTTTTGTAAAAATTTCATAGAAAATATCGTTCTATTTAACACTCATGCTCAAGATTTATTGTTTTGGGATATCAGAATTTAACTAGGAATCATTTATTTTATTTCTGTTCTCATACAGCATTGAATTTTGTCAAACTGATAAATTTCCAAAGTTTTCCCTCCTAAATATATTGGTCTTATATTGATTTAGTATTTGCAAGATTTGATTTTAAAAGATTTTTTTGTGAAAAACTTAAAAAAGACTAAGACTATTTAAATCAAAAGTCTAGAAGTTGATTTTAACGTACAGGTTAAACGCATTTCTCATCTAGTACTCATCTAGTAGGAAAATGGAGATGAAATAGATAACACGGAAAAAGCTAAAATTACATCAGCAAATTTTCTAGATTTTGTTTATTACCAGTGTTTAAATATTTAATATGAAAAACCTGGTTATCTATTTTTAATACCTTTTACAGGTTTCAATATTTAAAATAACATTTGCAGAAAAGAATTAAATAAAATTCTAATTGAAAGTTGTATATATAATCACTTCATGTTACAAAATACTAATTAGTTTGAATAATTTAGTGTAAAAGAATTTAAGTATTTGAGAATTTTGTGAAATTTTCACATATATCAAAGTATTCAGTTGATTAATTTAATAAAAAAAATTTCAAAACAGAAACTTGTAATAGTGCTAAGAGTAAGTAGTGAGTAGTGATATTTTAACAAGAAATTACCCTCAATTTTCACTTATTAAATCTAAAAAATGCTGACAACAATAATAAATTATATATACTTGTGTACTGAAAATTGGTTCCAAATTTCTAAATTCTAATTTTTTCAATAATTTACATGGGAATTTTAGTTTGGTGAATCTTAAAAAATATTTGATTTCATGATTGTGTTTGAAAAACTGCTTTTATACAAGCTAATCTACATGCTAGTATTTTCAAATATGAACAAGAATAACAAATATATTTGTTTGCCAAACATCTTAATTATTGTTGGATGTTTCTTTTAAACAAAGACTTGAGACTGGACTGCAGTTTTCACGTGCTGGTCACAACAGGCATGGGAAAAGGGAAACCTGTGATATTCACTTCCAAATCTGGTTTAAGTAAGTCAGCACGAGCAAGCCTGACGCTCTTGAGATATTTGAGTTTCTAGAGCTTACAGTTGACTGGGCTTTTTTTCTTTGCCTAATAAAACTGAGTCAAATTTCTAAAGAAGAATGCCAATCCAAAAACCAGTGGACCAACAAGAATCTTAACTCCAAGACCTTCTTATTTCTATTTCTTGGATAGTAGGTTGCTTGTTACATAATGAAGATTCTACAAGTTTAATGAAAGCTGTTGAATTAATTCTACTCTAATCCGCTTTTGAGTCTTGGAAAGATGTGACCTCGGCATTCAATTTGCTTGTAGGAAAGTCACATAATGGAGCCATTGACTCAAATACTATGAAATGTGACAGAGAAAGAACGATTAGTTAATATACAATAAAAAAATTAGAATTGAAATTGATCAATTTCTGTATGTAAAATAAAACATTAAAAGACGTTAATAGCAGGATATAGCTTTTCTGGTTCATCTTCTTGAACTTCAACTTCATCATCATCACCATCGTCATCATCATCTTTTTGCTCTTCAAGCGAATTTTTTGAATTTGATGCTTGCTTTATCAGGCTTGCAAGCATTCCCCGGATTCTCACAATCAAGAGCCGGTGAGCTTCAACTTGCTCTGAACTATATTCATCGGTTCTTGTTTTCTCCGCGACAGATTTGAGTTTTACAGTTTGATTGACTAGAGCAGCCTCTAATGCAGATTTGTCTCTTGGTACTGCATCTTTTTCTTCCATCTTGGACTTTCGCTGTTGAATTCCTATAGAGAATCTCTTGCCTGTATCATAGTCATAACGGGAGGCCAGCTGAGGTATGCTAGATACATTTGCTCCTCCGTTGCGGCCATTTGAACTGGTACTAGAGAAGCTACCTCTGGGAATCGAAGGTATATTTGGATACATGTTAACAGAGGGTATATTATGGGTTGAACTCTGTCTAAACATGTCCAAAGAGCGGGAAGGTGGAGGTAAATTGTCGGCCATTTGCTGGAAGAACTGGTCTGCTTCAACAAGATCTTGACGTAGAGAAGGAAGTGGTAACTGCTGTTGAGACGGTACAAGACCTACTAGCTGTTCCAAATGAGCTAATCGGAGGGCAAGGTCCATTGATGAATATTCTTGTGACGGGATAGACAGGCTTGGATTACTGTTGCTGAGTTCACTTAAAGACAAAGCGTTAGTACTTGACGAGATTCTGCGTTCCATTTGTTTTTTAGCGTGAGTTCTAACGTGCTTCTTTAAGTCCTGAGGTCTTTTAAACTGCTTTTTACAAAATTCACACTTGTATGGTTTCAGTGGTACATGAACGCGCAGATGTGAAGTTATATGGTCTCTTTTAACGGTTATAACTCTGCAGCTTGCCCATCGGCAGGACAGAGATAGATTATTAGTACTCTTTCTGCCTACATGGACATCACACAGATGATTGTACAGGAGTTCAGGAGTGTCGAAAGATAATTGACAATTTTGCCATTTGCACTCCAGCAGTTCGGAAGGTTTGTTTATACTTGGAGGTTGGTATGCTAAAGATGGAGTAGGCGAGTTACTTGAGGGATCGATATCTGGTGGAGTTGGCTGCGACGTGAAAGGGCTGCTGCGACATTCGTTATGCTGATCGTAATCAGAGTTAGCTAAGCTTTGGTTGAGTGACATTGTAGAAAGGTAGATATAAGAGAGGGCTAGAATGTGGATTTTTTAAGAGATATATAGACAGTTATCAACAATGTTTGTACCAAGCTTGCGATTTTACCTAACTTTGCAAGAGTGAACGGACAAGCTCTTGTCTTGCTCCTCCTCGCTCATTGCCCCTACACGACAAGCCTGAGCATCTCAATTTCTGTCTGAACAAGCCATTTGCAACAATATTACAAATATTCTTGGCATGCAAAAATTGGCGGTTTTGGCTTGTGTTTTATAGTTAGAAGACAAATGAAATCATAGTAGATAAGAAAAGGCAAAGGACAAAAGCTGGAGACAAAATCTCCAAATCGGATCTTGTATTTATGTCTTACTCATTTTGTATTTAATTTTGCGAAAGTGTCATTTTTAGTGGTTAAATTTATGTCGCTTTTGATTGTGATTTTAATTCAAGAATGTCAAGGCAAAAAATTAGTATTGACATTTTTGTGTTGACAAAAATTTAAAACTTTAAATGTGCAAAGTCTTGGTATTTCTTGGGTTTTTCTTGGTACTCGAAGCCTGACCATTCAAGTGTTCTAGGCATAGATTGCTAGTTTCAATTTCAGGTTTAAAGGTTGGGGTTATAGTGAGTTTGTACAAGTTTATTTAGAAAGTGTATAATTACAAATTAATCTTTAGATGCACGATTATATTGTAAATATAAAGTGTATAATGAGATGGGTTTAATTACTGAGTTTAAATGGGTTGATCAATAGTTTAAAATGATTCTTTTACAATTAATACTTGAAATCGTTGAATTCATTTTTATTCAAATTTATTTTTCATATATACTCATTTCTCATTTAAATTTATATTTCATATAAACTCATTTTTCATTCAAACATATTTTTCATATAAATTCATGTTTCATTCAAATTCATCTTTAATATAAATTCATCTTCTCTATGAATTCATCTTTCATTCAAATTCATTTTTCATTTAAATTCATCTTTCATTCAAATTCATCTTCAATATAAAATCATGTTTCATAATATTGTCGAATCCATCTTTCTAGTCCATCTACAAATTCAGTTCATACGGAAAACAAAGTTTATCAAGCATTTGCTTCACCCTTGGCAGCTAATGGCAGATATTTTTACTGTCTGAAATTTCAAGTGTAACTCATGATTTCTCCTAGTGGCCTACAAACTATCATCGTATTTCAAACTGTACTTTGCTCCCTGTAACATCCAAATCTCTAAAAACAGCTATAGTATTGTGAAACCATGCTACCTGGTAAACTGCTTGTTCTCCGTCTCAAATTCGCTCTAAAGTGTTCAACCACTCCGGCAACTTTTCGACCAGTCACACTATGCAGGCACATTCTCCGTTATGTTAAATCGAAATCTGACTTTTCCAGCTGAGATCTTCGGATGCAACGTAGTTTACGCTTATTCCTTGTCTCTAAATTCTTCATGACGTGAGAACATGACAATAATTTAGGAGATTGGATAAGATAAAAAAACACGTTAATGAAATCTGGGGTATCATTGAATGCTAGAATTAAGCTCAAGATATGAAAAAAGAAAAAGTCAACTGGAACTTACGATCAAATTCATCCATATTATTGATTATTTCCTTACAAATTAATTTGAGGTTATTCTTTAAACATACTTGCCTGACACAACTGATTTGGCCTTTTCAAGTCTCGCACTCTTTGCTATTAAATACTTGATAAGAAAATTTGGTACTCTAAAACCTTTAACCATACCGACTCCTCCAGAACTACCAAGAGAAATGGCGAAATTTCGATCAATACCAGCTAGAGGAACATACCCTTTATTAGCCTTGGGTGTGCTTGGAACTAAATCTTCAATTATTGTTTGTTTAAGAACTTGCATTTGAAGGTGAACATCTTCAACGACACCCAAGGAAATTGAAGTGACATCCCCGATTCCATAAAAACCAGCAGCCGCACCTTTAACTCGAAGACTAGGCTCCACATCCAAATATTTGGACTCATCAAGATACTTTCGTGGGACAAAATCACTATTGGGAGTGACTCCATAAGCAGGAATAAAAAGATCAAATGTATCACTGGTTCCATCGGTAAGTGTTATCTCAACTTTATCATCTTCAGTGATCTTATTTGTGTTAATTCTGACTCCAGACTTGATGTTGATTTTAAATTCTTTCTCAAGTCTTTCAGTTGCGTCTTCACTGAATCTTCGTTGAACTTGACTAAGAACACCTCTAGAACCTGCGTACATTGTAACTTTTTTATCTGGATATGTCTCAGCAATATCTGATGCTAACTCAACACCTACTGGCCCACCACCTCCAATGGCAATCCTGTCGGCTTTTTTCACTTTTTCTGCTAGAGCTTTATGCTTCTTTTTAGCTTTTTCTGTTGAATTGATAAGAAACTTCAATTCCTGAGTACTTGTTATTGCCCCACTGGCAATCAAAACTGAGTCAAATTGCACTGATTGTTTTTCTCCATTCATCAAATTGACTTGTAATTCCTTCTTTTCATCATCTAAATCAGATACCCACCCTTGGATGAATTGTAGTCCACTATCAGGATTTCCTGCTTGTTTATATTGATCAAAAGCTGAAACAAATTCAAGATATAGATCAGAATCGTCTATTAATTCTGGCTTCACAATAGCTCTTATACTACTCAAAGCGAAAAGAAACTGATCATTTGGAGATATCATCACGACTTTGAGATTAACATGATTCTTTACTTGGGGAATAACAGTTTTGTACAAAGCATGTCCCATACTGATTCCCCCAAAACTTCCTCCGATAATTACAAACGTATGAGTTTCTGTCATTGTTTTGATTTAGAAAGCTGATTGATATTTACTGTCAAAATTTTAATCAAGTCTGGCTTAAATGATTATACAGCACTAAAGACTTTATATATCTCAAAGTCAGATGCGATCTAATAAGACGCCAGCTTAACATATTCACCATCTACTGGTTAGCCACGAGTTTTGAAATTCTGAATGCAGAGCCACTCTCAAGGTCCAATTTTTGCCGACAGATAAGTACCGGAAAACTAAAATATCGGATCGGGTTCCGAAAATTGTGCTGTAAATGCATTTTTCACGTGAGTAGGAAACAGTTAATCTTGCACTTGCCAATCAAGTTTTGTGATCATTGAGAATTGATAAACTGTTGATAGTAAAATGGTGTGAGCTTTGATAGAATTATCATTTAAACCAAAAAGATTATAGGCTCAATTTCACAATATCAATACGTTTTTGAAAAACCAGAGGCTAGTTCAGAGCCATATAGCCTGTTAACCGAAACTTTGCTGGTAAAGTAGGTCTAAGTTAACATATTATTAATAAATGAAGTTCCCTTACATGCTACTGTGACAGATTTTTCTAATATATATGTATTCAATCTCATTGAATTGGTGTCTTCAGGATTACTACTTTAATTTCTTGAATAATGTTAAAAAGAGTGTGTATTGTAGCAAAGTGATGAGTGAATTTGAATTATTGCGCTCCTCGGTCTTGATATATATTATCTAGTGAAACTGAAAAATGCAATTCTGTCAGAATCAGTAGCTTCCTAATTGTCCAAAATTTGCTGCTTATTTTTCATCGTTTTTCAATTATAAAAGCGAATAATTTTTTACAAAGTTGAAGAGTACAAAATTAAACTCAAAAATTTCTCTGTTGTATAGAAAATTGGATACTAATAAACTACCAGTTTTGAAGAGCATTGACCACACATTAACCAAGGATATCCCCATATGGTTTACAACTTTGTGTGCTTATGTTTGAGTTAAGATTCAAGCTGTTAGATGAAGGTGTGAGCTTAATTCTGATGAGGGTTTCAATTATTTAAAGCCGCTGAGGTGTTAAGCATATTGTGAAATAATTTAGACCAACAAGAAAGCCAGCTAAAATGTGGTTCATTTAACATTTCACTGATTGACGATCCTCAAAATTAATGGTTTTGCTATTTTCAAGTTTATAGATGTGTTTTGCGAGAAATATAAATGTTTTTGTAGTTATCAAAAACCAAACCTGCTAATATGCAATAATCATATATCTACGCCTGGTAGTCAAAACTCATCACCATGTATTCGGATGTAGAAGTAATGGTTTAATTAGGCGTTGAAGAAGCACATATGAACCTTGATATATTTAGATTAAGGTACCCTATTTTTCAAGTAAACAATAGTTTTGATACATGTACACCTCTAAATATAAATAACTAATGGAACACAACATCTCAAACCTTGAAAAAGTATTTTTTGACTGCCTATCATTAATGGAATAGTTATGGAGCCTTGCAGTATATTTATGATAATAAAATACTATTTGTTAACTGCAGTGCACTAATCTTTTTTCAAGTCTTCAATTATCAAGAATAATCTGGATTAATATTTCAAGCCAAAAAAATAAACTTTTTATAGATCTCATCAATATTCAAATCCTACACTATTTCAAATTCTTTCTGAAAACTTTTCCATAAATTTACATGATCATGTGTTTTTTTAAGTTTTCATTTACTCAAGTCTGTTTAGTCTGAAAAACGGCTTCTTCAACTCGGTGCATTCGGTTCCACTCACTTGGATATAAAGTTTTCGCTAAAGTGAGATGATGGTATGGCACTTTATCAATTGAGATCAAATTTCGCTATGAAAAAAAAATTAAGGTCAAACCGACAGTTGACACTAATTCCTGGCATGCAGATGTAGTTATATATTTAGAGCAAATTCAATGAGATGAGGTTCTTAAGATTAGAACAATTTAAAGTACTTTTATTTAATTCTCCACAATAAAAACGCTATTTTATGTATTTTAGTTCTAATTCGATTTTATTGAAAAATTTTTAATTTTTTTCCATGAAATTTCCATCCCATGTTGCAATTGACTCAATGTTTACTATCTCAAATCTAAAAAAACCATCAACAAATTTTACGAAATCACAACTAAAACTAATTTCTGTCTACTATTAAACTAATTTAAACTACACTATTAAATTTAGATTTGAATTCAACACAATTATAACTGTTAACCACCACATGGCACAAATTAAGAATTAAAATATGGGTAAGCTCATCAATTGATAATCTTGAAAAAAGCTTTTTTTTAATTTCTGGCTGAATAAAAATAGACGATATTTCCTTTAGCAGTGTAGAAACTATTTTAATAGTTGGTGAAAATACTTTGAATAAAAAACCATAATATTTGGGCGTAGATTTTGAAGTAACGATTTTTTTTGTGCTTTAAATATATTTTTATCTTCTACTAGTTTTCTTATTGAGATTCAGATGAGCTTTGAAAAAAAGGATTTTAATTATATTAGATAGATTTTTGGAGGGGAAAGATTTTATTTTTATCAATCATGTAGATTTATAAGTGAAATCGATAAATAGCGTTTAAAAAAAGTTATGACTGGCTCTCATCATTTATGAAAAGCTATCACTGACTGGGTCTTTCAAACAAGAATTTTGGCCTTTTATTGGTGATAAGCTTGTGAGACCACATGATAGCTATATGGTTTCATCAATATTGGATTTGTACCACATGATTTGAAATTGGTACTTAGACTACTGAAGTTGAAATTACAAGATATATAATTGCAATTGCAACACAATTATCAGAAATAAAGAAGTTTTCATTTCTCCACGTTTAAACCAATCTTTGCTACAAAAATTCGAGTTGTAATTTACTCGTTATTCAACAGTTGAGATTTTGCACTACTTTTCACTGTGATTGAAAATGTTGTTTTACAAGTAACTATTTCAAAATATCAATCCTCGAAATAACCTCAGAACTGTCGTGTTAATACTTGAGAGCAATTATCTTTCATGTCTCAGTATTTTACCAAAAATTGATGATATTTTCTAGCCTAGATAGTAACATTAATATTGAACTTGTAAATATAAATATTAATACATATGATAGCAACGGTTTTACAAATTATATTCCGATAGCATGAAACACCTGAATTGGTTCACTTTTCAGAACATTTTAGTAGAGCTGAGAGAATGTAGAAAATGAACCAACAAGTAATTGTATGAGTGGGGATGAAAGGTTTTTAATAACTTATTGCATAATCTGAGTAAATGGTATGAATGAAATATCCAAAGATGGAATGAAACGGTTTTTAAGCAATTGGATTCAGAAATTCATACTAAAAAAATGCAGGAATTTACCAGGATACAACAAAAATTATCAACAAAAAACTTTGAGCTGAAAGTTTCTGAATGAAAAAAAATTAAAGTCCAATACATGTTGTTTCAAGTTTAGACAACAGTTTTTGTTGCTCTTTTCATCAAATATATATTATTGGATGAGACTTAGAAATCAATTGGTAACGGAAAATTGAAAAGTGTTTGCTTCACCACTTTTTTTTTATTGTTCTTTAGTAGTACCCTCACAACATGTAGATATCTCATCAAAGCAGACATTGAAGTAACATTAAATAAAACTTGTTTTCTGCCGGGGGGTTTCATCTTTATGAGAGTTCTTCTAAGTCAGTGTTTCACAAAACAGGAACCAGATATCTAATTCAGTGAATACGCGACAGAGCTCATTTCAAAATGGCAGAAATGTGAGTGTGCTCGGCCCATGGTCAAGTTCTATGACAAAAAGAAAAAAAAAAAAAATGAATTTAGAGTTCAACATTTACTTGTGTGTAAGCTCAAGTTAATTACAAACATGAAATATAATAAATAATTCAAAATTATGAAGATTAAATGAAACAGAATTTGACTTCAACAGTTTCTCCAGGCATAAGTTTTGGATTCATGAATTTCCAATAACTTGTATTCCAATGAGTTCAGATTCAGCCCAGCTGAATTTCTAAATTTTGAACTAATGACCATGGTTTCTTGCTGATTGTAGCTACAGTAATTTTTGTGCGCCAGGTAAGCGCCGATATCAGTTTGGGCCAGACTTCGTAGCTTAACAGTTTCGTTTAAAGCCAGCATTTGGCCCCGAGCAACTCGAGATAAAATATTCCACTTTTCGTCGAATACAGGTGACAGTGCTTCCATATCTAAATGAGAAGTTTGACCAAGAAGTTTGTTCAAAATAGCAACTTTAGATTTGATGGAAGAGTCACCAGTATCCACACTACCGTTAAGTAGCGCCCAGACAGATCGTAGCAGAGAATATTCTTCCGACATACGGAGCTCTTCAAGGCGTTCGCATTGAACAGAAATGTCAAGTTTGTCCGAATTACAGTTGGAAAGAAAAGAAACTAATTGTCTTGCAGCATCCATAATTGCTGCAGCGTTACCTGGCCGAGCACCTTGAATGTGATGTTTTTCACTTGCACCAACGAAAGAAGCTGGAAACTCAGAAGCACTCAACTTGGTTGCCATGTTGAGAAGACTAAATGATGTTACTGAAAATAAGGCATCAAGATCATGAGAAAACGTATCATATAATCCTACTACTGCTTGCCAATCTTCAATTTCTTCAAGATGTAAACGCTTACTAGGTGATTCCATCAATTCATCGCAATCTCTCTTTTTACTGGGAGAAGGAGAATCAATGACTGCAGCAGCATCTAGCAAACTGGAGATTGTCATTTTATTTCTACCTTCCGAATCGCTAAAATCTTCACAAGACTTGGATTCTGGAGTGCTAGCAGACGTGCTGTAGCCTGAGGGTGCAGAAACAGAAGAAGTTCTAGAAGAGCATGGAGTCTCACAATGAGAAGACGTTGATGCATCAGCATCAGCATCATCTTTAGCTTTGTAAAGTGGGTCATACCCTAGACAAACTCTCTTTGACTTTTGACAGTTGAAGCAGGTTGGCGACCTCTCATCACACTGAAGAATTTAGAGTTAGTATACACAGACCAGACACTGACATTTGCAAAACCTTGCTACTTACTTTAATGCGTCGTTTTCTACATGTCATGCAACCAGTTTTTGTTCTACGTTTGATTTCACGTTGTCCTGGTTGATGATACTGGGGTTGCTGCTGACTCAATGGAGGATATGCCGAGTAGTACTGATTTTGTTGACTGGAACGGGCCTGCTGCTGTTGTTGGTATTCATAGTAGTGACCATTAAGCATATGAGGATTGTGGTGGATATTAGGATGAGAATGCTGGGTGAATTGCTGTTGGAAGCACGGAGAAGAGTAAGGACTTTTGTTCCAGTGAGGTGGTGGAGGTGGAGAAGGTAAGGAGTGGTGTGCTGATGTTGGAGTATGGTACACTGCAGCGAAATGATGCTGTTGCGGAGGAGTAGGAAGTTGATGGGAAGTGGAATAGGATGATATAGGAGGTAAGTGTAACTCTGAATGTTGGAATCCAGTTCCGGTAGAATTCTTTGAAGGAGTGTGCGTTGGAGGACTCCTAGTGCCCTCCCAATTAGACGTTGTAGCAGTTTGAGGTGTGTTAAGTGGAATAGATGGGAGTTTCATAACGGTGAATGTTGACGGGTGATCCAGATCAGGTGTCATTTGGTAGAATGGTTGCACCTTTATTTTAGGCAAGTGCAAGGGAGGAGAGTTGATCATAGTGCTTGAAAAATATTAAAGTATTAAGGATAATCAAAAAATAGACAGTAGCAAGAACTAGACGAAGATGAGAAAATATGTTTGGATCAAAAAAGTTATCAATGGAGGAAGAAGAATAGGTTTTATATAAGTATCGAACGTTCTTCCGCTGAGTGAACAAAGGACTTGTTGTGAAGACAAAAAGAAATGACAAATAAGATGTAGTAATTGTAGTACCAAAACTTTAAATATAATTGCTTTTGAAGATGGTTAGATTTTTGGTTAATAGCAAAATGTCTGACTTGCTTTTTATTGGTTTGTGCACGCAAGTTCGATTTCTAGAATTTTAGATGAAAATTTTGTAGCTTGTTGCAGGCTTTTTAGTTCTAAAGGCCTTGAATAAAGAGAATTGAAGTAGCGTAGAGATCGAAGATAGTACCAGAGAATTGTGAGTGGTGGGGTCAGTAGTCTGAGAGAATGGTAGTAAAGAACGGAGCGAAAAAAGTCCTTGAACGAGTGATCGAAAGCTAAGAAGGGAGGCTCAAACTGGATTTAAAGTAGATGATCAGAGAGGAATGCTTTACGGATTTCAAGACAACTCATAGAAACGTTGGATAAGGACACCGTTAAATAGATTTGACGATGAAACGAAATTGAAGACATTTTCAAGACATCGATGGAAGCAAATGGTGATGATGAAGACATACATAACCGTCTTTGATCAAATAGGAAATCGTTTTCAGACAAGCCATCAGGCTAGTAACGGGGATTTCTATTCGACTTGAATTATAGTTCATTTTTTAGTGCTCAATGGACCCTGACAGTTAGAGCGATCTGATAGCTTGTGAACATGCTAGTGAGATCAAGAAGATCAACAGCACACCTGAATTTGCTGAAATGGTGCGTGCTCTAAAGCTATTTTTCGGATACAGAAGGATCCAACACAAATATTTCTTGTAGTGTTTTTGATAATAGGCTAAGGTATTTTAGGGCGGGAAATTTTTAAACTTTTCAATCTGTCACAAACATTTTTAGATATTTGTTACAAAAATTCATCTGATTGAATTACCTTCTTTTTAATCGTGATATCTTCTACAACTCTTGTCGAATTTATTAACGCCTTCTCTTGGAATGACTTTAAATTAACTTACAACACGTTGAAATGAGTGCTGTAAAATTTGATGTTTGATGCAGCCAGTTTCCAATTGATTTATTCCAGGTACAAGGTATCTACAAGACTGCTAGTAATCTCCAATTACATAATTCTAGAGCGTTTCAAAATGAATAAAAATAGTAAAATAGTACACTACTCAATTAGAAAAAGTGCAAGTTGGAAACCTTCAAAACCCCCAATGTGTACGATTATCTACTTGTTCCAAAAAAACTAATGGAAAATTCGTTTGATCCTTCACCATGATCTTTCAAGACCCTGAAACAGAACTAATTATAAATATCAATGAACTGAGGTCCGTCAACTGTTCCAAGAATAAAAGAAAACTCAAATTTCAATGAAGTCCATAGCTTACTGATGAGATTGAACTCTTAAAATACGGTATTTTTATTTCTAGATAGTGAGAAAGTGTAACAGAAAAAAAAGTCAATTCTCGTTTTCAAGGTTTATGAAGAACGCTTTGGTGCGTTTTTATTATTAGCAGCAAGAAGCTTTGAGAAAAAAAACTTTATAATTTCTTAATTTAGGGTACCAAGGGAAAATATGTTTATTTGTGATGTACATTTTCGGAAGTGAGCAGTTGATATTCAGCACTCAAGAAACATTTAGCAAAGAGTCAAACTTCCGTAATTGGGCGTTTTCAATGACAGCAAAGATTTTTAGCAATGTACCTGCATTTTCCTATTTGAAGAAGATTTGTTTCTGATAGTAAGACCTTAGCAATTGCCGTTGGTCAGAGCGGTAAAAGTAAACCAAATCTTTCTATTTTCTACAATATGGTGCCATTGGTCATCATGTGGTAAAACTGGCAATCAACTAAGACATTTGCCTTAGAGTTTTTACATTTAAAAAAACAAGATGAAGATATGGCTATTGCTCGCTTGTTCCCAAAGCTTTTATTGATAGCGATAGGACTCAATCTAATACAAGACAACATTTCAATTCACAGATTAGAGATATTGTGCTACCTCAATGACTGTCAAAAGCTCACTATATTTTAAGACTTTTAAATATTTTAAGACTTTTAAAAGTATTTAAAGACTTTTAATCATTTTAAACACTTCTTAGTCCTTCTCAATTCAAATAGAAATCAAATATTAACCCTAACCTGGGAGGATTAAGATGCGTATTAATTACACAATCATTGGATGAAAATTTCTTTGAAATCATAAACCTCCCGACAAAGATCCCGCCTACTAATTTCAATCTTTTTGTCTATATCATTTTGAAGTCCTATTCTTCTACTTATTAGTCAAACAACTATAGCATATATCATAATGATTCGAAATCTTTTTACTCGACCTACAAGATCGCGATTTCAACTACTTAGCCGAGCCAGTCTTCGAAGCATATTCATTCAAACCCGTACTACGCCTAACGCCAATGCACTCAAGTTTGAGTTGAATTCTAACGAATTCAATCTAACAGCTGCTGCTACGACTAACGAATCCAAAACTTTTGAATTTCTTTCTCTGCATTCTACTTTCCAAAACTCTTATGGTGTCAAGTCCGAGTTAGCTAAAAACTTGTTTATGAACCTCGGTGATGTTAAAGGTGTCTTAGTAGGTCCTAACTTTGTAACCGTTGAATGCATGGATGACATGCCATTGAAAAAAAATGAAATTTTCAGCATGTTGACTGAGTATCTCACCAGAGGATTACCGGTCATTGAAGTTACAGAAAGCTCATCTGTTGCACCACAGTCAGAAAAGTACGATTATTCTGAAGATGATTTGGAAACTATTGAGCTTATTCAAGAATTGATTGACACCAAGATCCGACCTTCTATCCAAGAAGACGGTGGCGATTTGGAATTTGTTGAGTTTAATCCTGAAACTGGAATTGTGTATATTAAGCTGCAAGGTGCTTGTAGATCTTGTGATTCTAGTGAGGTCACCTTGAAAAATGGCATTGAAAACATGTTGATTCATTATATTGATGATGTCAATGGTGTCGAGCAATTCATGGATGAGTCTCAAGTTCAAAGTCAGAAGCAGTTGGAAAAGTTGGAAATGAAGTTGAAGGAAAAGAAGGATTCTGATGGTCCACCAGCTTTGTAGGTACTTCAAAAGTGAGTAAGTTATATCATTTCAAAATATACTTGTCCATATTTTTAAATCACGTTGAAATTATTTAGCTTTTTGAAAGTCTTTTTCAGCATTGTGAGGAAGCAAATTGTAATAGAAAGCTAATTTAAAGACGTTCAATTTGGAATAGACGTTTCTAGTAAAGACAATTGTGAATGAATTTTGAAAAAAAGAGTTATTGAAAAAGGAAACTACTTGGCCCAGAAAACATGAGATGCCAACATATTTGGATTTCCAGTGCAGGGTCTCGTTTAGTAAATCAAGTTCTATGAAAGTATTTCTAATCTTCTTGAGTCCATTTCTCCGTCGAACTTTCCATTTTTCTAGCGAGTCGAAATTAGTTTACATGGTAAGGACGAGTGACATAAATCAGGAACATCAATCGGTTATTGATTTAGTTTAGGCAAGTTGGTAAGTTCCATACGATATCGAAATACCTTAATGTAAAAATATGTATACAATTATAGATAATTTACAAATTTGACATTTAGAAATCACAGGTTCTCGTCCTTTGGCAATGAAGCAATGCACGCACAGGTATCGGGTGTAAACGTTGCGCGTCATGTCAACTTTGGAGGCTACAAGAACGAGTCAAGTAGAGGAGACTATATTCATGAAACAATGAAATACATTGGACCAAAGATCTGGAGTGGCCAGCAGTTGGGTTCATGAAGTTTGGTGGTCGGTTAATATGATGAGACAAAGAATAAATCAAGTTTTTTCTGTCATTCATTTACATTTTTCAACTTGTCAACCTGTCAATCTGATTTTCTTGAGCCAAGAATAGGACAATTAATCTCCACATTTTTTAGCTGCCAGAATTCTTCGATTTACTGGAGACAATGCTTCGAACAGTCGAGCATTTGAGTGGGCCTTTATGAATTAAAACAATACAAATCCTGCTGGTAAACCAATTTTTTAATCTCAAGCTGCGTTTTATCCACTATGATGTAAATTCACATCCAAATTTGGCAGCCGCAGTAAGGCTGTAACTGGGCCAGTTCGCGTTTAAGCTGCGAAAGAAGTGTCAATTTTCTTTGTGCAACCTTTTCTTTTGTGTTTCCAAGCTTGGGCCGAAACTCCACTCATTCTATTCCTATTTTGTACTGACGAGGTGTTTAAAAAGAGAAAAAGGAATTAACCGATTTACCTAAATAGGATTTAACGGATGCAGATGCAGATTATTCCAGCCGCCCTAATGAGCTATTACATGGTCAAGAAAAAGACACTTTTTTGGTTTCTAGGTTAGTTAAGCGCATCGAAAACGCACAGTCCAACCTCTCGTTCCGCGACTTGACATGTAAATCAGCAAGATTCAAAGCGAACTAAGTGTATTTTGGCAAAGTATAAACATTTCAATTTTGTTTGTTTGTCGTGATGTATCGCGTGGAGAGAAGCAAAGTGAGCAGCCACTGATTGATTGAATTTTTATACTCAAATAGTTGTTTTTTTGAAATTTTGTAAAGCTAGAAGTGTGAATTGCTTCAGAATGTGCCATTCATGATTGATATTTAATGTTGATATTGGATCAACGTTGGTATCTGTTTGCCCTTGGCGATCAACGTTTTGGATTCATTCCATGACACGGCAGCATACAACGTTTTGATTAACTTTAATGATCCATAATTTAATTGAAAGTCAATACTAGTACCGCACCGGTTTCTACAGCTTAAAATTTGAGTAGCAACCTTGAAATGACATTGACACGATAAAAAATACAAAAAGATCAAATCATACGAAACAGCAACAGCAGCGCATAGATCAATCAATATCTACCGATTATATCTTGTTCTTTCATGACATCAGTTCTTTTTCTGCGTCAAGTTCTAGCAACAACCCGAACCATGCAGCCCAACCGACCTTTCTAATTTTTGATATCTCAATCGGGTGTTATGAGAGGACCTGGGAGTTTTCGGTAGGTTTGAGATTTGTCGATGATCAGATTCCAAAATTCAAACAAGAGAACACAATCGTTATTCTTCCATGTTCATGGTATCATCATTTCTAGAGATCATCGAACACAATGAGACCGTAAATTATCAGTGAGTGACTCTTCTAACCACGTCTAGATCTCTAAAGAGAATATCTGTGCATGAAAAAAAATAGCTCTGCAAAAAAAACAAGGAACTTTATCACAAACTTCCAATCTAGACATTTACTGACAGACGAGAAAAGACGTGAAAAGCATAGACCCCCAGCATAAAGAAAGACTTAAAAATGCATAAAAGGGTAAGCCGATCTTATTAAGCACCTCTATACGATGTATTGCAAGCCACCCAGAAACCAATTTTGGGGGGTTTGTTTACTTTTTGGTAAATGATTTCTTTTTGATTTTTATTGTTTTTTGTCAAATCTCTTGCTTTAAAAGTTTGTTTACTATTCCTTATTCAAAAATGGAAAGATATGGGAGTTTGTGTGAGCAGATATTGGATGGTCAGCAGTTGTCAAGCTAGAGATTGTCTGAATAGGAGGGAGGTTTTGATTTTCAAATATTGGCAAACAGGTAGGATTTTTGTCATCTCAAAGAACAAAGAGACTTGTGTTTCCAGAATAGCCTTGCTTGCACCCGGATTATTGGTTGTTTAACATTGTGTTGCAAATAATAAGCAGATGTCATAAGAGAAACATTTTATTTGGTATGAGTGTATTAACAGCTCGAGGATATGTAAACTTGATGAGACTTTGGTAGCGTGGAAAAGTAAGACTTTTCGTTTTTGTGAATGTAGAATTGAGACTGCATCTGCTAGCTAGACTAAAGACAAAAAAAATACGCGAGAGCAAAAAAATCAAATCAAGCTAATGGATTAAAGTGGGAAAGCGATGGATAGGCGAAATAGCTCGCTTAACCTGCAATTTAATGTTTCCGTAATTGTTACAAAATGGCTAGTACAGCCAGTGAAGTATTAATTGTATTGGTTGGAGATCATAGGCCGAGTAATTTCTAGATGTAGAATTGTCTAATATTGAAAGTGAATTTAATGTACGTCACTCCCAAAACGGAAGATTGTACAACGTTGATCAAAATGGAAAAATCTCATGATTATGAGTGCGTGGACCAGAATAATAAAGGGTTTCTTTAAAGAATCAAATGATTTGGAGAAGATGAAAACTTTAGATCTTGTAATAGGTGAGGTTCAAAAACTTAATTATTGAAGAAGTAAATTGAACAAGGAATAACATTTTTAATTGTTTGTGATTTAGTGTGAATAAAAGATTCAGTACAAGATATTTTTCGTAGAGACACATTATATTTTTTCATAATGAAGATAGTCTATTTGATAATGAAATCTTTCAAACAGCTTAATCTACACACTGTTACTTATCTGTTTTATTGATTAATGATTAAAAGATATTGCCATACTTCTGAGTATTGAATATAATTCCGAGAAACATGAAACTAACGAAATTTCAATCAATAAATTTATTTTTCAAACAAAAATTGATTTTAATAGATATTTTAAATGAATAAATACAGAACCCGTTGGTATAATTGATTTTAGTGATTCCTATTTCATGAATTCAATGAAATCAAACTGTCATAACAAAATAATAGACTGGAAATTGAATTTGTCAAAAAAATCGAAAGGATAATTGTTTAATTACAAAAAACAATTGCAAACCATCATATTCCTTTAGTTACAATTGAAAATCATCAAATTCTTAATTGCCTAATTACACAACTGATAATCATTCCTCCAGTTACAATTGAAAATCATCAAATTTTTAATTGCCTAATTACACAACTGATAATCATTCCTCCAGTTACAATTGAAAATCATCAAGTTCTTAATTGCCTAATTACACAACTGATAATCATTCCTCCAGTTACAATTGAAAATCATCAAGTTCTTAATTGCCTAATTATAAAATCGACAATTTTTTTCCTCCAGTTACAATTAAAAAAATATTAAATTCTATTAGTTGTTTAATTACAAACAAAAATTAAAAAAAAAAATAAAAAAAGCTGGAAAAAAAGTCCATCAAGAACAATCTCAGTTCTGTGCACCAGACTCAATAAATAAATAAATAGGGATATAAAAGTAAAAATCCAGTTTGGAAACTATCAATTTTCAATAAACTAATAGTTTGATCAACAAGGAACATACCAATACCCAATTCCATCTCGTTCTACAAGAATTCTCTTGACAGCACTCCAACACCTTCTTGTCCATTCTCCATTACCTCTTTCCAACCGTACTTTACCCTCCAAATCTCTAAATTCAACATATATCTTGACTGAATCCCAATCTACTTGCATAAGTTGTTCATACGTAACAGCAGGAAGAGCAGTCTGACGTGGTAGTGGGAGATCAAGGAATTGCAATGCTGGAGGCTCTTTCAAGCCGGCAGTATCACAATCTTCCCAGCTTTGAGGAGACCCATATCGTAGTCCATCAGAGGCAAACAAAATCATATTGGAAGACTTATCTTTAGTGTGGTAATTTTTATCGAGAGTTTTACTTGAATGCAATCCATAATCTACACTATGACTTGAATGAACACGACCAGGCTCAAAAGAGCGTCTTCGTTTACTTTTTAGCAAACGATTATGACCATGACCTACGACTTCAGGAACCGATAAAATTCTCTGTTTTTTTTCAATTTTTCCAAGTGTAGAACCATTCAAAGAATTATGACGAGACTTCACGGATAGATTAGCGTACAGTTCAGGATAAGAACGGGGGATAGTTGGGTCTTGTTGAGCGGTGAGATTGGAATCCAATCTGTCCGGTTTTCTACTTCTTATAGTCTTAAAGATCATTGAGCGTCCAAAATAAAACAAAAATAAAAGCGTTAATTGCAAAAGTGGTATCCATGAATTAAGAGGGAATTGAGTCTCTTTATATATTCACAGATTCCGACGTCATATACGTTACGAAACAGATAGAGCGATAAACACGTCCACGTGATGCTGAAAATCGACAAGTTAACGCTTCTTGTTGTGGTTTCCGTTGGCAGCTTTTTTCAATTCGTTGTTGACTCTGTTTGTAGCTCCGAGGTTAGTTGTAGAAGTCCAGCCGTGAGAGGTAGGTTTATAGATTTTGGAATTAGCTGGTGGGTTAGTTTAAGTACTTTTATATGGTTAGTGAACATACCTTCATTTTTAAGCTGTTCGAATCTGGATCCCATGAACTCTTCAATTACTGCAGGGTTGAATTGAGATTGTTGGTTACTCATTGTTAGTGGATGGGATGAAGAATGAAAGAGTTGGTTACAAGTTTTAAGGAATTAAGATGAGGGTTTGGGTATTAATTTGATAACTTTGATATTAGTTTTGATGTTAGTTTTGATGTTAGTTTTGATGTTAGCTTTGATTTTGACTTGGGTTTTGAATTGGGTTTTGAATTGGGTTCTGACTTGGGTTCTGACTTGGGTTCTGACTTGGGTTCTGACTTGGGTTCTGACTTGGGTTCTGACTTGGGTTCTGACTTGGGTTTTAACCTAGATCTCAACCTGGATCTCAACCTGGATCTCAACCTAATTATCAACCTGAAAATCAACCTGATTATCAACCTGAAAATCAACCTAATTATCAACCTGAAAATCAACCTAATTATCAACCTGAAAATCAACCTAATTATCAACCTGAAAATCAACCTAATTATCAACCTGAAAATCAACCTAATTATCAACCTGAAAATCAACCTATTTAAACCTACATCAAATTCAGGACACAATCAATCTAAACCTGATTGATCATAAATTAACTAACCATTACTATTACATATATAAAAAAAACACAAACATATATATACCTAAAATAAAAAAAAAACAAAACACAATGATACTCCGTTTACATGATAATTTGGGGTTTTTCAACATTACCAGCAATTGTCTTGTGAGGTAAAACACGTCCTCCATTGACATAAACTTCATCCTTGACTTCTACATCATCACCAAGGACAGAAATGTTTTCAACTCTTGCCCATCTACCAACAGTAGAATTCCATCCAATAATGGAGTTTTTAACATATGCATGGGGTTTAATGGTAGAATTCTTCAAAATGACAGATCTAGAAAGTCTGGCACCTGCACCGATAGTTACATTAGGACCAACAACGACATTAGGACCAATTTTAGCATCAGGACTAATTTTAGCAGTGGGATCAACCAAGACATTACCACCGTGAACAAAAGGTTCACTGGTAGCAACAAGCATGTCAGGGTTCTTTTTAGCGAGAGAGGTAAGGTAGAGACAAGTACCAGCCAAAAAGTCCTTGGGTTGGCCAACATCCATCCAGTATCCCTCGAGATCAAAGGAGTGGAGGGTTCCCTTAGCAGAGAGTTGGGGAAAAGTTTCCTTTTCAATAGAAGTAGGACGGAGCTCAATCAAGTCAATGACGGAGGGGTTGAGAATGTAGATACCAGCATTGATTCTGTTACCGACGAATTCCACGGGTTTTTCGACAAAACGGTCGATTTGGGAAGAGTTATCCTTGTGGACAATAACACCGTACTTGGAAGGTTCGTCGACCTTAGTAGCGACAATGGTACCTTCACCACCGTGAGCCTGGTGGAATTCAGCGAGTTCTGCAAAGGGATAATCGCAGATAATATCAGAGTTCAGGACAAAGAAGGGAGTGTCGTCCTTTTTAAGGATTTCTTCAGCAAGTTTCAAGGGACCAGCAGTACCAAGGGGTTCAGTTTCGACGCTGAAGGTGATGTTTACGCCATATTCCTGTTCGTATTTCTTCAAGGTGCTTACCATGACTTCAGGGCGATAGTTTACAGCGAGAACAATATCTTTGACGCCGGCAGCGGCGAGGGATTCGACCTGGTGGAGGATCATGGGTCTGTTACCAAATTCAACCAAAGGTTTAGGAGTTGTTAAAGTAAGGGGACGAAGACGGGTACCGTAGCCACCGACGAGAATGAGACCTTTCATGATGATATAAGAGATAGATAAAAAAGATTTGGTATTATGAACGAGAGACTAGAAAAACCGTCAAAGAGGTAAGAGAAGAAGATTAACGGGGAATGAAAAGTATTTATACTTGGGAAAAAAAGCATCAGGCAGAAATTAAAAATAAATAAGTTTTGAATCCATTGTTACGTGTCTATAAAATTAGAGCCCCTTTTTTTGCAGGTAAATTGCAGCATGCGTAATGCTCGAGGTCAGGAACGAGATGACAAGAGGTAGAATGATGAATTCAGTCTTGAGAACCGATAGAACCGTTAAGACCGTTAGGGTCTTTAAGACTGATAGAACCTTTAGAATCTTGAGAACCTTGACAAAACTTGAAAACCTTGAAAACCTTGAAAATCTTTAAAATCCTTAAAATGGGAGAGTCAGTTTGAAACTTCCCAAGTTGGTTGTTTTAGGAGGGTCGTCCAAAAATAGGAGTAGCAAATTTGTCAAATTAAGCCAAAGGTCCTAACTTTTTTCTCAGTTCTACGCCTTTACAAAACCCAGAATAACGGAACCCCATAAATCGGCCATAGTGTCTACAAGTCATGAACTTTTGACCACAAATTGTAAAAAACGTTTTTGATTAGGACAAGTGGTCTCTTTTTTTTATCTTGCTGCATGGAATGATTTTTTGTTGAGTTGTCGAATGGCACGATCACCCTGAATTTAAGACAAATTGGTATTAGGTTGGTAATTTTGGTAAAGGAAGTTAGTAATTTTGGTAAAGGAAGTTAGTAATTTTGGTAAAGGAAGTTAGTAATTTTGAATATGAAGTTAGTAATTTTGAATAGGAAGTTAGTAATTTTGAATAGGAAGTTAGTAATTTTGGTAAAGGAAGTTAGTAATTTTGAATATGAAGTTAGTAATTTTGAATAGGAAGTTAGTAATTTTGAATAGAAAAGTTAGTTAAAATCTAAAGCTAGTAATGGTAAATTTAGAAGTTGATAAAGTTGTGAAAAAAGTTAGTATAATTTAAAAAAAGGTTAGTAATTTTGGAAAGAAGGTTAGTAATGTTAAAATAAATGTTATGTCATTTGTAACGGTGAAAGTCGGTGTAACCTGCGTATGTGGGCGTCTGCGGTTCCCCCTGGTTGCTTCGGTGAGCAGTCTGGACCGGGTGATCTTATTTAGACCACGTGTTATTTGTGTCTTGGACAAAAATACGAGAGCTTAGTCATTTATAAATTATGAGATAATCATGTCTTGAAGGAGTATTACCAAAATCGAATTTTAAAAACGGTATTTCTGAAATTGAAATCTGAAAACAGTATTACTTGATTTAAATTCTCAAAGTAGTATTACTTGATTCACTTTCTCAAAGTAGTATTACTTGATTTACTTTCTCAAAGTAGTATTACTTGATTTACTTTCTCAAAGTAGTATTACTTGATTCACTTTCTAAAAGTAGTATTTCTTGATTCACTTTCTAAAAGTAGTATTACCAAAACCAATTTTTCAAAGTAGTATTTCTTGATTCACTTTCTAAAAGTAGTATTACCAAAACCAATTTTTCAAAGTAGTATTTCCAAAATCAAAACAATTTCACCAAAATCAAAACGGTATTTCCAAATCAAAACAATACCTCCAAAATTTAAATGAAAGTGACTGAATTGGAAATACCGAAATCACCAACAAATAAATACTATGAAAAATACCGAAATTACCAAAAAATGACTCCATTGAACAGGGCCCCGAATCCCCACTCAAAGGACCCCTCTATTAATAAGCTTTATCCAATTATTATTAATATCTCGCAAACCTCCAAATCAACATCCCCTGTAGTATCCTTACAGGTAAATAATACATTTTCTTACATGAATAAAAAGTTCACGGAAAAATAATTGAAAAGCAAGAACCTTTTTTCTCCCGCCGCCAAGTAACCCACGTGATTTATAGGTATCACTTCCTAAAACAGCAGTAATATTCCGTCTTTTTGTAGTGATACTTGTGCTCAACATTTGAAATGTTACCCCAGATTCTTAATAATTTCTTTTTCCGCTTGTTTGAGCAGAAAAAATTAAAAAAAATTAATTTGATTCCAGCATACAAACAAGCACTTTGTTAGTGTTGGTTTAAATGGTGTAAAAATCTTTTTTGCAAATATATAAACACCGAGATTTCCTCCAATTTTTTTTCAAAAACTGTAAACAGAAAACGGTAACTCCAACTACTTGTAATAAAAAACGTCAAAACACAAGACCTAAACACACTCCACCCCATATTATGCTAAATACCTGCCAAAATAACTTTATTCACATTGATCCTCCTTTCCTCTCGCTAAATAATGATTCCTCTGCTAAACAAATTACTCAACTACCAAGAGAAATCATTACTCAAATCCTCAGCGAAGTAGTCCTGTACGAGTGCGACGGATCCCCTTCAGCATACTACTCAACTATTCACTCCTTTGCTAGACTTTTAACTGTATGCTCATCTTTCTACGACGTAGGAATCCCAATCCTGTACCAGCATGTCGCTTTCTCCGATAGCGTCTCCTTTGAAAGATTCCTCTCCTCCATTAAAAATACTGGCTACGGCTCCCTGGTGAGAACTTTAGACTTTTCGGGCTACTCCGCCGTCCAAGCAAGAAAACAAGAAAACAAAATCATTACGCCTTCTTCTTTATCTCTACTCTTGGACCTGTGCCCAAACTTGAATGAATTCCTTTCAACTGAATATATTGCACAGAACTTGTCTCCAAACGTCTTGCGTAAACTCTTTTCACAACCTTACTTGACAGCACTGGACTTTTGTGGCTCAATAGACGAATCCGGCTTTGTCGCTGGCCTCGGCCATGTCGCCTCGTTAAACACCAGCTTTGACCACATTACAAGACTTTCTTTGCATGGCTGTCTAAACCTCGCTCCTGACACAGTTCACTCCTTACTCAGCAAGTTGCCTAACCTTACCCGTTTGGATTTGACTGAATCTCTAATAACTTCACTTCATTGCATTCCTCATTCTACAAAGTTGACTCACTTGTCTCTAGCAAAATGCCAGTTTTTGAGCTCTTTTGAAATTAAACAGTTTTTAGTACACCGCCAACACGACAATTTAATCTGGCTGAATCTGATGAAAATTCCAACTCTTAACGCTTTTGATACCAATCAGATTCTACAGTCTTTACCACCCATGAAATATCTAAACATTCACGGTTTGCCACTTGCATCTCTCAAACCTATTAATCCTACTTTAATTCAGTCATTGTTTCTTGGTCCTACTCCCGTTTCAATTCCTGATCTCAAGTCTTATCTTCCAAAGTTTCCTCAATTACAGTATCTTGACATTTCGGGCAATCCTCATTTGAATCCATGGACTATTCAGGATTTGTCTCTCTTGGATGCGAATCCCACTGTTCAAATGATTGAGATTTCTCCAGAGCTACAGGTTAAGCTTGCACAGTTTCAGATTCCAGGGTTCTCTCTTGCTAAGGGTCAGGGCCGTCGCAGTTGGTTAATTCGCGGACAGAAGGTTCCCGCGACACATGGTCCTTTGCCTGTTAGTCCCATATTACCAGGACAGAAGTTTACGTTTACAGGTTATGCAAAGGCCAGTATGTCTCCGCCGCCATCTCCTGTTTTAAAGTGTCCACCATGTTCCAATTTGACGATTCCGCGTAAGAATGGAGGGTCTACGACTTCTGTACTTGGAATGGATATGGGTTCTCCAGCGTGGAGACATGGTTCTCGCAAGTTGAATGTGTGTTATATTGGAATTGGGGGCAATAGGACAGTTGATTCTTGTAAGGAGAGAGGAATTTATTTGTATTATGGGTACAGACGGTGATTGACTTTGCATTTCATTTATTATTAATGTTTTTGTTTTTTGTAATTGTTTTAAAAAATATATATATATCAATTCATGAAAATTAGCATGAAGGTAATGCTGAAGCATCAAGAAATTGAAAATTCAAGAGCATTTTTTTTTTCAAGCCTTTTTTTACAAGCCTTTTTTTTCAAGCCTTTTTATTTTTTTTTATTTTATTTTATTTTTTTTTTTTTTATATTTTTATATTTTTATTTTTTTTTATATTAATTTTTTTTTATTTTTATTTTTTTATTTTTTCATTTTATTTTTCATTCATTTTTTTCTATTAAATTTCATTCATTTTTTAACTGCTCTAATTTAAAAAGCTTGAAAAACTCTAGAATCAAACATTTCAAAACCAAATTTAGCGCCAACGTTCAGGTGACTAAAAGGTCAGATGATAATCATTCTAATGGCGCAAAGTCAAACTAATATTACTCACTCGGAGACTCTTGATATTAACTGAATATTTTCAATTGTGATTTTCAATTTTATATAATGATTTAATGTATTTAGAAAAATAAAGGTGTTTTAAGGTTTGACTTTTTTTATTTTTTCAGTTATCTGCAAGTGTTGGCGACTGTTTAATTGATGCTAATTTTGATTTCAGATATTCTTTGGTTTTAGTTTTTCCGATTCTCCTGATAGTTTCTGTTAATAAAATTCATAGACTGACTAGGGAAAGTTTAAGTGAAAATGTTTATTTGAGCCTACTAAAAAAAGTTTGTTACGTTTGTTGATTAATTTGGACCTTCGTTTCGTATTCATGTTTTTTTCTAATTTGTGATTGAGTCAGTTTCTTTCGTAATTTGTATCTTCAATCAAGACTTTAAACATTTAAAACTTGGCTTTTTTATTTTTTTCATTTTTTTTTCATTTTTTTACTTTTATTAAATTTATCTTTTTTTTTTTCTTTTTTTCACTTTTATTATATTTATCATTTTTTTTTCATTTTTCACTTTTATCATATTTATCATTTTTTTTTCATTTTTTCACTTTTATCATATTTACCATTTTTTTCATTTTTTTCACTTCTATCATATTTATCATTTACTTCGTCTATATTGGTATTTGTTTTTTATTTTTATTTTTTGTTTTTTCACATTTATTTCTATTTTTTACACTTGTTTCTATTTTTATTTTTTTAAATCTATTTTTCAACACTATATTTAAAATTACAAATTTTCATTTGTTCATATATTCATTTTTTCTTTAATAATTGCCCAGCTTACATTTCTGTGATTCTCGATTCGCAAATTGCATTTATTTTTCAATTCCATTTTTATAAACTTGATCAACCTTTGTTAAACATGTAATTTTAAAACGGGTTTTCACCTTTAATAGAAGGAAAAATCAAATTGTAATCTAATAAACGACATTTTGTCTTTAATAGAAGAAAAAAGCGTTTTTTCAATTTGTAATCTTACAAACGATTTTTTCCTTTTGAATGAAAATAGCGTTTTTCAACTCGCAATTTTATAAACGATTTCTTCCTATTGATGGAAAAAAGCGTCTTTCAGCCAACTTCTTTTTTTTTGGATAAAAGAAAAACGCTTTTCTCAACTTCTCTTTTTTGGAGAAAAGAAAACGCTTTTCTCAACTTCTCTTTTTTGAAGAAAAGAAAACGCTTTTCTCAACTTCTCTTTTTTGAAGAAAAGAAAACGCTTTTCTCAACTTCTCTTTTTTGAAGAAAAGAAAAACGCTTTTCTCAACTTTTAATTTTATAACCAATTTCTTCCTTTCAAGAAAAACAAGGCTTCATCTTGTAATTTTGTAAACGGTTTTTTGCCTTTTAATAGAAACTTTTTTAAACTTCATTACTACAAAGAAAAATTTCACATTAAATCAAAAAATAAAACTAAATACATGAAACAAACTCAGTACTTTTCCAACTGTTCCAATATATTCTCTCTCTCTCTAACACTATCCACCTGCCCTTGAACTCTACTCTTCCACCTCTCTCCTATAGCACCTCCACTCTTTTCAATACTTGTCCGACCCATAGCCCTCACATCCTCCAAAAATTCCTTTGTCAACTTCATATATCCCTTCTGTAACCTCGCCAATCCAACAACTATTCCAAGCATCATCACAGACCCCGTAGAATAAAATGAAATCGGATATGAAAGATAAAAATGAGATAGTACAGGTAAAACTGTAAGTGGAATTTGAACTGACAACGACTGAAGAAATAAACTTAGACTCTTAGTTTGTAGATTTTCACAAATACTACTCTGAAGTGCCTTCTGATGACTTTTAATTATAGTCCTAAGATCTGTGTCTTCTCTCGTAGAGCTGGGAGGTGGAAAATGATGATCCTCTGCAAACTGATCAATCCTTCCACATAAGTATTCAAGTTTATCACTCGACCGAGGTAAATACCAATAACCTACCAACTCTCTAGCAGTATCACCCACATCATCAATCTTTCCATACAACTTCCACCAGGGTAAGCGCTTTCTAAACAATTCATACCATCCAGTATTCAACGTAGTCTGTAACTCTTCATGTGCCTGCGACTTCCATTGTTCAGTTGTCGATGTTATCGACTTTGACTCAAGATCAATATCGTAAAGTACAAAATCTTGCGACTGTTGTTTGTGAATTTTGCGTGATGTATCAAGTACTGAATGAAGTAACAGATTAGAGCTTTGTACTGATGTTCGCCCAAACAATGACTGTACTAATGGATCAAGCTCTCGCTCCGTACTATTCGTAATCTTAACTATAGTCCCATTCTCCAATTTGATATTCGCATAATCTGCCTTTTGAGCAGATTGCAACTTTGAAATGTCCAAAATTACATCATGAGGAAAATCCATGATTTCACTCTCCAAATCATTCTTATTCAATTTCCTCTTTCTCGACAGTAAGTGTTTCTTCAGTTCACTCAAATCATCACACAAAAATACAACTCTATGACACTTTGAAACCTGGTCTACTGAATCCTTCAAACTCCAAGCTTCCAGCACCTGGATCCCATTAGCCTCCTGTCCACTCGGACTCTCAAAGTCAAACTCATACTCCACAATAGAATTATGCGTTATACCTCCCAAAAACACTTCCTCGTCTGACTTCTTATCTACTGGGTACTTCAACACTGTGTTTTTGGATAACCCACGATTTTCAAATATACTGAACCACTTTTTCTCCCCGTTCTGGACTCTCAGTACCTGATCTAAAAGCCCCTTGACGTTTTTGCGCTCTGTGCAGTACGGAACTAATGCTATCTTTTGTGTTCCTTGAGAGAGCGACTCCGATAATGATAATGACGACGACTCCAGTAACGTGTCTATTCTAGAATGCAAATGATTGACATTGGGCATCACCGTCTTCAAATCCTTCAGCAATTGATCCTGCTTTGTGAGTTCATCATTGATTTTCGTCTTGAACGGTACTTTCTGGAAAGGTGGTGCGATTGGTGATGTAACTGGTGTTATTGTCGAGTATCTATGCAAAATCCAATACTTGTAAACAGCTTGAGGTTTAATCCTATAACATGAGTGAATCATATTGCAGTCTTGTCATATATATTGACACAGAAAAAAGTCTCTATTCCAAGTGAAGTGCTTTTTCCCAATTTCACAATGAAAATTCATTGGTTCTTCTATAACACGGCTGAGTAAATATCACATGGTCTCAACTATATCATCTTGCTTAAATTGACACTTAATTATCTTCATGGCTAATAATGATATCTTCATCTACATTCTTCTCAAGAGTTTCTAAAGCGTTTCTAGATTCGGCTCCTTCAGTATGGGATATTGTTCCTCACACTCGAAGAGCTGCTGTTTTGATATTGATTTCTTCCAATCTTGAGACTACTTTGACACTTAGAAGTGCCGATATGACTTCTTTTTCCAACCAGGTAGCTTTGCCTGGCGGAAAGTCGGATTCAGATCAAGAATTGCCCTATGAAGTAGCACGCCGCGAGGCATGGGAAGAAATTGGTTTACCTCCTTTGACATCTTCTGGGTCGGCAAATGAAGGAGCTTTGGAAGACGGAGGAATTCAGCATATTGCTACTCTACCTGCTTATTTATCTCGAAATCTTCTTGCTGTACGACCAGTAATAGCTTTTGATCCTCAACTACAAGATAGAAAGTTCACTCCAAATGCATCTGAAGTAGCAGCAGTTTTTGGTTGTCCAGTACAAGATTTCTTGAAGCAAGAGAGGGATCCTGAAGGTGATCAATGGCACGAAATGAATCGTGTAGGTTGGGGAGGCCTGAAATGGGATATGCATAGCTTTGCAATAAGGAAGCAGCATAAAGTTGTGGGTGAAGACTCATATATGAGAATTTGGGGTTTGACAGCTAGAATCCTTTTAGATGTTGCCAGAGTTGGCTTTGATAAAGATCCTGAATTTTCATTTGGTTCAAAGGTAGATATAATTTTTTTTTTTGTTCCAAACAACTTGCTAACTTTTTTCTTAGTTTGGTGATGAAGAACTGATCTCGGGGCTCTATGAAAAAGGGTTCATGGGATATGAACGCGATAGAGGCAATGAAAACACAATCTCATTTAGGAAAATTTTTGGATCTCAGTCAGAGTTATTGAAGAGTAGATTATGATATTTTTTTAACGTGCATTCATATACATTAATTACAGTGGAATATATTAACTTACAGTTGGAAGTCTAACACTATACTCATCGCCATTTTTCGTCAAGTATCGAACCCAAGGTAAACTATGATACTTCAATCTCGGTTCAACAATTTTCAGGTATTTCACTTGTAACCCAGATATAGCATAATAAGGTATCTCAAACTTGATATCAATTGGTTGATTTTTTAATAGTTCCTTCGTTTTATATGCATTTGAAGAATCTGTAGCTGAAGTTCCAGACATGACTCCTTCATACTGCATCTCTGATTCTTCTGGAGACATGATTGACGAAAGTTGTATTTCAGCCTTCAATTTATGGGTTTGAATTCCTCCAAAGTCAGGGATTTTCCATAGAATTGAATTTTTTTCAGGTAAATAAACAACTTTACCCTTGGTTGTTTTAAATCTAGGAGAGTCTGAGTCTTGAGGTACAGGAATATATACTTCCACAGTAGTAGCGGAATACCTCTTTTTGTAGTGAGATTTTATCGTGAGATTGATTATCGATTTTGAATGTGACTTGATCTGAATGTCTGGTGTAAGATGAAATAAGGGTGTTTTTGTCTGGTTGGTACTTGGAGTTACACGATAAGACATGAGTTCAAAGTTACCATCTGGAGGAACAAATTCAATTATCTTGTTTGTTTCAAACTGATCTAGCTCTACGCATTGATGAAAATTGACGTTTTCCAAATCGACAGTTTTTGCCCTTGATTTTTTTGGTTTAGGCTCTGATCCACGGTACTCTTCATCTGCGTTTATCTTGGAATTATTCAAACCTAACTTCAAATTGGGAACGCCAGAGAGATATGAGTTAATCATTATTTTACCGTAGATATCGTTCTTGATCACTTTGCCGTCATTAGCATCCACTAGCATTTCAATCGACTCTTTGACATCCAGAAATAATTCATTCTTTTTGTAGTAAATATTGGTAGGTCGATTCTCGTTCAATCTCACTTGATTACCCATTTCAATACTGACACTTTCTTTAGTTACATACTCGTTTAGGATACCATAATCACAAACTTGAGGAGTTCCAAAATCCATCACCTCGTCAAACAATTCATAAATTAAAATGAAGTTGTCAAGAATGCTTTCTTCTTCCAAACTTTTAAAGTAGTCTACCAGCAACTCTCTTAGGCTATCCAAGAAGGACATGATCATTAAGCAATTTGAATTATTTTTTGTTAATGCTAGTAGGTAAATATTATTGTGTTGCAAGTAGACATAATTGATCCCTTCATGGTTTAAGACAGGTTTATCTGATTCGTTTATTAATGTTTGAAAATTTGACACTGCTGATATCGGGATATCTCCACGGTAGTCTCTGAAGATCAAAGTTTTGAATTTATTGTCCAGCAGAAATATCGAAGAAATCATTCTATTTAGTACAAGTTCACGACGTGTTCAAAGAATGGCTAAGTGGGAAGGAGGAAAACAAAAACAAAAATCTCTGATCCCCAAAATCTGACTCCAGCCCTTCTTTTAAGTCCTTCAGAAGTAGTTTATATTAGCTTAGATTTCTTCAGTAGTCAACAAATTGTCGATTTTCTCAGCCATTTCTACATCTTTATTACTGAGACCGTTGTTCATATCGTGGGTTCTCAGTACAATGTCCACAGTAGCATACTGGTTGACAATTCTTCCATGATGCCTCAGCTGTTTGCTGATATCAAAGACGCCATTCATGAAAACGACTGCTCTTTTAAAAGTCTTGAATTGAAATGTTTTTGTCAATTCTGAATCTCTTTCAGTTGAAGGGGTCAAACAGTTCACTGACCAGTCACTGGATTGTAGTTGATCAAGTTGTTGAGTAGTAGCAGGAAAGTAGATTGGTTTGGTGCTTTTAGTAGCAAATTGAGCCTTCAATCGATTCAATATAAATGGATTTGGTCGTTTAAATGCAATTGACATTGTGATTCAATTAGTACTAGAGTTTATGCAGTCACTTTTGGTCTTTAAAAATGTCTACAAGTCTTTAAACATAAAGCCGTGGTTAGGGTCTTAAAGAAGGATGGATATTGATTATAGCTGAGTATTAAAGTATAAATAGGAGAGTCCAAATGTGTGGTAGCAGCTAATTAAGTGAGAATAAAAGTTAGGCATTTGCTCCGGCATTAGCACCGGCATTAATGGATTGGTCGATGGAGGTAGTGTTAATTAAGAAGATTGCAGTGTGAGTAGCGTTAACAGCGATTAAAGGATATTCGTTGCCAGTTAAGTAGATGACGCCTTCGACGTCAAGGCCTTCGAGAGTGTGAGGAAGGTTATCTTTGTCAACAGGAACGACAGAGGCACCGGCAAAAGCAGAAGAGGCGAATAGAGTAGTGGCAGTGATAATAGTAGAGAACTTCATTTTATTGTATGGGAGATTGGGTTGAATTTAAATGTTGATTGTAGATGTTGATCAATGATGTTTATTGAAGATATTTATTGAAGATGTTGATTGAAGAGATTGGATTGAGTGTTTGTTGTTGAGAAAAGCATTTGATGGTAAAAGCATCTTATTTATATAGATATCGAGTTGTAACTTGATGAGGGTTCTTTTGTCTTGAGGTTTGATGGAGTATTACGAGTGCAATTCGTTCAATTCCAAATGCGGAAATTCTCTTATTGTGTCACAAATTCTGAATCTACACATGAGTTAAAACATGTCGATCAGAAGAGAAATGAAAAGAGGTTAGAAGTCAATATATGAGAGTTTTCCAGTAAAAAATATTCAGTCTAGATAATATATTTATTAGTAGCTACAGAGGAATTTTTGAAAGGCATTAACAAGTTGATTTTTTTATTGATGTTTTTGGTAGTGTTTTTCATCATGTTTTTGTTGATTTTTTATCAATGTTTTTTTACTGATTTTTTTAATATTTTATAGATACTTTAATTGAGTCTTGATCTCTTGAATTTGAGTCGATATTTGGAGTTATACTTTAAAATGTTTTGATACTTAGAAAATAAGTCTGTTAATGATCTGGACTCTAAATCTTTCAATGTTTGTGCCTTAAACTAGCTTAATTAGTCTTTCAACAAAATATACTTGTGTTTAAACCAAATTTAATAAACTCATTTTTGTTTTAAATTTTACTAGATTTTCTTCAAAAAGTTGAAAAAATATCAGTACAAGAAAATATTTCCAATTCGGAATATCTAGAATCGCAAACTATAAAATACATTTTGCAGCCAAGATACAAACATTTGAAACATAACCAACATAAGTGAAAACTAAAAAATTGAGCTCTAGTTTGTAAAATCATTAGAAACTTGAGCCTTTTCTGTTTAGACGTCATCTTGATACTGTCCCTGCATAATATATCAAAATTCACGAGGTCTTAATAGCCAGGGATTGTTCCAGTATTCAATGACTTCCCAAAAAGGAAATTCACTAATTTTTTAGAGTAAACATAATGTTGATCTAGAAAACATTTTATAATATGAAACAGTAGCCTCAATTAGAATTAATTAATCTTTATTTCAATATTGAATTATGAATAATGAAAATTTTTGTGTGAAGGCTAATTATGATATTCATATTGAAATTATCAACTATTCACTCTAAACTATTCATTTTTAAACTACTCACTCTGAACTACTCATTTTGAACTACTCACTTTGAACTACTCACTCTGAACTACTCACTCTGAACTACTCACTCTGAACTACTCACTCTGAACTACTCACTTTGAACTACTCACTCTAAACTACTCACTCTGAACTACTCACTCTGAACTACTCACTCTAAACTACTCATTCTAATTATTTCTCATATCCAACTATCACGTGACTTTAATTTATTAGCCGTGCAATCACTAAAATAATGTCTTCTTCCAGCACAGAAAAATTCAAGCTTGTTTTGTTTGTCAATGGAAATTACATGATTCTTACCATTTTGTACAACATAATAGAAACTGTAGCATGGCGGTGTCAAACGAAAACGATTTTGACGCGATCTTTCAATCTCAAGAACCACTGGATCATCGAGAAGAAACAAGCAAAATGACACAAGTGAAGCCCTCATCAGATAACACTGATACTCAAGAGGAAATCAAAGGCTTTTATAAGAGTTTTGAAAACCTCAATGAGCATTTTGAACTTCTGGACAAGATTGGAGAAGGAACCTTCAGCAGCGTTTATAAAGCTGTAGACTTGAAACACGATCAATACGTTAACAATTGGGATGAACCGACAGTTGAGACAAATTTGGTAGCTATCAAGCGAATTTACGTTACTTCTTCAGCTGTGCGTATTATTAACGAGCTTAAAATACTTAAAGAACTGTTTGGATGCGATAACATTGCACCACTGATAACTGCTATGAGATGCAATGACCAAGTAATAGCTGTTTTGCCATATTTTGATCACACAGACTTTAGAAACTTTTTTCAAACGGCCACTATACCAGAGATTCAAATCTATTTTAAACAGTTGATGAAAGCTCTAGATTTTGTTCATTTGAAGAATATCATTCATAGAGACGTCAAACCGCAAAACTTTTTATATAATACAACAACCAAAAGAGGTGTTCTCGTTGATTTTGGTCTAGCAGAAACCGGGCCCAAATCTGAAAAGCTGCGGTGCGTTTGCAGAAAGTGGACGTCTCAAACAATACTGAAACGAGTTACAAAACCTCGAGGAGGCATGCCTAAAAACGATCAACGGCCAGGTAAACGTACAAACAGAGCTGGAACTCGAGGATTCAGAGCACCAGAAGTCTTGTTAAAATGTCACGATCAATCTACAAAAATTGACATGTGGTCTGCAGGAGTGCTCTTACTATGCTTCTTAACTAAAAGATTCCCGTTCTTTAACTCAACAGACGATATGGAAGCCATGATTGAAATTGCTACCATATTCGGTAGGAAAAAAATGGAAGAATGTGCATTGTTGCATGGAAGCGTGTTTGAAACAACGCTTCCCTCAATTAAAGAAAACCCAATCCAATTCGAATTACTGATAGAATGGTGCTTAACGGGTTACAAACCGAGAAGAGTAGAAGCAGTTCAAGCCCAACGAGCCCGCGCAGTTATGAAAAAGCGTGGTGAAAAAGGCCCATTCAAAGGTACTGCTTTGACTACTGAAGAACTCAATGCAATTGACTTTATGAAACTTCTACTTGATCTCAACCATCAAACAAGATACTCAGCACTTCAAGCCCTTGACCACCCGTTCCTTAAAAATATATAATCTCTCAACTATATTGGCATCACGTGATCTAGTATATTTAGGCAGAGTAGAAGGAAAAAAAAAAAAAAAAAAAACTTTTGTTTCTTCACTATCAACATGTCTTATAACGGGATTGGATTACCTACACCGAGAGGTACTGGCACAAGCGGTTACATTCAAAAGAATGCGTCGTCTGTGAATCCGGCTACTCAGTCAAGAAGAGGCGTTTACAGTCGTCGACAGGAACAAGAGCTTAGAGAGCGAGAACGAGAGTCTAGGTTTCGTCGTAATAATTACGTTGAGCGAAAGATTGATAAGGATATTTTGAAGCATGATAGGAAGCGGGCGATTGAGGTTGAATGTATGACACTCCGTGATGAATTGGAGGAGAAGGACGGTGTTACAGAGGAAGAGATTGATCGTAGAGTTCATGAACTACGCCAGAGATTAAAAGTTAAGATGCAGGAAGACGAAGAAGACAGATCTGGTAAGTTCAAGAGTCATCAGATTCACGAGATTGTTAGAGCAAAGGAGCTTGAAAACGAAAGATTTAGAAAAGATATTTTACGCAATACTGGAAGACGATTTTCACGAGAAGAACGAAGTTTGAGTCCTCCTAGAGATAATGTACGTCGACAACGAGAGCGAAGCCCCGAACGGTGGAGACGAAGAGAATCAGATTCTGAACGGAGACGAGATTCGAGAAGAAATTCCGATTCCGAACGGAGACGAGATACAAGACCCGAACGGAGACGAGATTCAGATACAAGACCCGAACGGAGACGAGATTCAGACACAAGACCCGAACGGAGACGAGAAAATGAAACAAGACCCGAACGGTGGAATGAAAGAGACTCAAGCCCGATCCAACGTAGACCAGATGAATACAGACAAAGAGAAACATCTTCTCATCGTGAAAGCAGATCAAAAAGTCCAAGGTATGTTGAATTGAATTACAACTAAGAAAACCTGAAAACCATGATAGACAGGTAGTATTTATTATTTACAAAATGCATATAAATTATCATGATAATTTACGTTAGTAGAGGCTTGTTTCCTTCTTGAGAATTGGTTGATCTTGTATAGGGACCTCAGTAGCTTCTGAGATACGAATGAATTCCTGAAGAATGTCGTCAGAGTGCATGTTTTTAATGTTAACAGACTTTTCTGAACCGTTGGCAAATTGTATACTCAAAGTAGCAGGAGTTGAAGAATGCTCTTCCAAGTTGTTTGCGTACGTTCTATTAACTGTAATAGGTAGCTGGGGATTGTGAAATTGTACTTGAGGAAGAGTTAACTGCCAGAATTTTCTAGGACCCATATGGCCGTAGCTGTTTTGAAACTTGAACGACAAATTAATCGATTTGACATTAGAAGATACTTTAACGGCTCCAGGACCACTGGCAATGGCGTTAAGTCTAGCCAACTGACGAGGAATCTTGGATTTAGGAAACGACATGTTTGGTCAATAAAATGAAAAATTTTTGTTGACATTTTTGCAGATAATTATATGGTCTGGGATATACGTACACCAGACTGAATATTACGTACTCAAAATGTTTAAACACAAAACCCGAACACGAACTTGATATAGTCAAGCATGATGGGACCCGACAAACACGAACTTGATGCAGTCAATGGGACCCGAATCAAACCCGAATGAAAACCGAATCCAACTTGACAATCCAACCGTTGACACTCATTTGAACAGTATTTGGTGCCTTCTCCCAATATCCTCACTTTTAAACCTGCCATCCTTTTAACACTTTCTAAACCCTACAAATGTTCCCGCAACTGGCATCTCCGTTACATTCTAGTGAGAATAGCGAAATACATGGTAAATCGCGATTCACATCACCTACAGAGAGACTACCATCTAGATTGATTGATACTAAGAGTATATCACCAAAACGATTGTCAAACAATTACTATTCGGAAATCACCGACAGAACTGGCGTCTCTAGAAACTTGCCGGTATCAAGAAACCGTAGAGTGTTGGATTATAACCAGGAAGACTATTATGATGGAAACAAAGCTTCACCTTCTTCATCAAGATCATCGACTCCAGATGATTTGAATGGTCTTTTACGGCATGACTTTAATGATTTCGAAAATGTATGTTGGCTACTTTGAGTCTGTTTTCTTCTACTGACTTGTTATTTTTTTTTGTAGAATGCCCCGTCGTTTCGCAGACTTTCACGTCATTCAAATGTATCATTGATGTCCAATTCGTCAGTGGCAACTTTGCGTTTGGACCGTCAAGCTTCAATCTCAACTACTTCGTTGATTGATTCTAATGAAGATTATCGGCCCATTTCTCGTGCAAATACTACTGCAATCCCTCATAATAGAGCTATATCTCTGGGCCATCAAAAATCAGTAAGAAGAACTAGAGCCAGTACTTCTAGTGACGACCATCCCCAAAAATTCAGACCTTTGCATTCTTTAGATCATCGAAACATATCTCCACCTGTGGTAAACCAATTCAGAAATACTTCACCTGTATCAGTATTCAGAGATCGTAACATATCTCCACCTGTCTCAGCTAGCCAATTCAGAAATACTTCACCACCTGTATCGGTTAGTAGACTTGGAAGAATATCTTCTCATGAACCTACTCGAATTAAAAGTAAAAAATCTGGGGTCTGGGAAGAGTTGGAAAGTGTTAAAGAACGTTTAAATCGTTTGAAAGTTGCTGGTACTCCACCTGGTCAAGTTAATCGTGTAAGCTCTGATTTATCTCATCAGTATTCTTCTCCCCAAATGTTTTCTCCAAATCGAACTTTTAATGGTCCTCCGTCTCAAGCTGAAATTCATTTACGAAAAGTACTAGATCGAGCTCGACAAAACAGTAATGATATTAATTCTCTTTTACTTGAGCGTGTAGCTCAGGATATTCTAGCTTTATATTCCTCTGGTGCTGATGTTAGAAGCGTTGATAGAGCTTGCTTATCTTTAGGAAGTTACATGATGCAAGCTGTGGAAACCAATAATAGACCCGTCAGTAGATTCGAATCTAGCACACCCACTAGTGATGATAACGGTGAGAGAAGATCCAGCAATAGTGTTAGAAGGTATGGCAATGCAAACAGTAAGAAGAGGCATTCTCTATCTTTCATGTAGCTGAGATCCTATTGCTATTTCTATATTTATTCTGTCATTTCTTTCTACTTTTTTAATGATTCAATCTAATTCTTTATCGCCTTGATTTCACGTGTTGATAATAATCAAAAAAAAATTCTGAATGCTATTAACTATAATGATGGAGCACACATCAAGCCTTAAGAGAGTACATGCAAGCTTGCAAAGTTAGCCATCAAGTTGAGATAGAACCAGGTTGAAGTTAAACCAGGTTGAAGTTAAACCAGGTCGAAGTTAAACCAGGTTGAAGTTAAACCAGGTCGAAGTTAAACCAGGTTGAAGGTAAACCAGGTCGAAGTTAAACCAAGTTAAAGTTGAAAATTTAAAGTTGAAAGATCAAGTTCAAAAATAAAAATTCAAAGATAAAAGCTCAAAGTTGAACCCGTTTCTTTTCTTCCTCAAGAATACCTGTTAATGCTTTACCTACAGACTCAATATCTGTCAGTAAACCAACATGCCCACGATCAACTGGAACTTTTTCACAAACTTTGAATCCCTTTTGCTCAGGCATGATCCATTTGTGATATACAACACCATCTCCAGCTCCAAAAAGTAAATCCTCGTAAACATCATTTCGAATATCATCTAGTCCTCTAACTTTGCACCCCTTAAGAGTCGGAATTGTATAACTATATAGACACGCTAAAGGTGGATAGTCTTTAGTTTCATCATGCTCTAATTCCATCAAGAATTTTTTGGTTCGCTTCAACGTCCGATCTAAATACTCAACTGCATCATCATAATCTATGGGAGTCTGATCAGGAAGTGCAAATGAGCCTTCAGTATCATTGCTCAACATATCAATTCCAAAAGAAGAAAAACTCTTCATGATTTTACCTTCTTTCTTCTTGTAATTCTTAACAAGTACCGGACTTAACTCGTACTTGATCCAAGTGTTGACATCGAAAAAATCCAAATTATACTTGATATCATGATTGGTTTTGTCTACAAAACATCTTCCATCCAACGGAAGAAACACAAAACTTGATCTCATTAAAAAGTTTACTTGCTGCGTCAAAATCTTGGACGACAGCAGAACTGAATCACCGTTTTTCAACGGCCCCAAGATGTTTGGGCAAGAAGAAGGCACACCTGCATAAAGAAGTCCTCTAAATAAGGAAGGGTCCTGTTGCATGGCATGATGAGAAACCAATCCGCCCATGGAGTGAGCAATAACAATCGCACCTTTACGTCTTCCATTAGCTGTACCAATTCTGTTGCTGGGAAGTGTTTTTAAAAATTCCACCAACCTTTGACTATTGATATCACAAGATAATCTCCAATCATATCCAAACTCATACACCTTACATGCTGGATAAGAACGCAGCTTCTTGATCAACTTCCTCGATATATCAATAGGACCTATATGACTAAGCATTCCATCTGGATAAATCCGGTTGGAATGCTCATCTTCATCTTTGATTCCTACTGTGAGATCAATTTTTTGCAAGTTGAAACCGGCTTTCAGAGGGATCCACACTCGGCGGCCACTTGCTCTGTCTCTGAGAATGGAGCCTCTGTATCCTCCAAGAATAACCACGTCTCCATCAATCGGAGGGAATGTATCAGCTTTTGGTGAAGATAGAGGATTTTGAATATTGGGAGTTAAAGCTTGTCTCATTGCTCGCAGTCGTGAGTTATCCTGCTTGTTTACTGTGTTATATAGAGTAGTTTCCTGCATGGAAGTGAGAGTTAGCTGGCGCTCCAATGCTTTGAGTTTCATTCCGTGATTGATCTGCAGTTGGTTGAACTCAGCATTGTTTAGAGTAGTATCGCTGCTGAATATTGAGGGAATTGAAGGTATTGATGGAAGTTTCAAATTTTTAAACTCAAAACCTGCTAGAGGATTACTGAATGGCAGAGATAGCGAGAAAGTTTTCTTCTCGCTAACCAGCGATGCCTGTCCTAGTGTGGTCAAATTATCACCGCCAATGATGGAGTGAGCATCAGCATGATCCATATGCCTTGGAGTGTGATCGCTTTTTCTTTCGCATCCTTCTTCGTCGTGGTCGTCGGATTCTTGCTCTGGATCGTTGTACACTTCTGGATCTTCAAAGGACTTACAAACAACAGCAGCTGGTGGGCCCAGCTTGCTAGGAAAAGTAGCTGAAGTAGGCGAATTGAATAGGTCTGCAGGTTTTTCATTTGGCGAGAAATTCTTGGATGTAACATTTGAGTTTTTTCTACTATGAGTTCTCAGGAATTTTTTAAAAGTGAAATCACCGTATCTTTCAGTTGGAGATGACGATGAAGGCGAATGCGATTCACTTGAAAATATGGATTTGATAGACCGTTCTAACTTTTCCATCTTTTTAATAATACGTAGTAAGCTTAAGCCAGATGAAGCATGAAATTCAAAGAAAAAGTTGAAGTAAGAGGAAAGAAATCAAGTTAAATATCTAATGAGAACAATATTTCATGTCGGGTGTCGGGAAAGTTTTCTTTAAGGTTTCTCCCCGTTAGAAGAAACGCATATTTGAATACAAGCTTTTACAGATTAATAACGCACTGAAGCCAAATAGGCAGACGACCATATATATCGTCAAACCAGTTAGGTTTCTCTGGAACCAGCGCCCTTTGACTTTAAAAATCTGTGAAACCTGAATCATTTAAAACCGTAAAAACCGTAAAAACCGTAAAAACCCGCACACAAATGTGCTTTCATTTCTGCAAGACTCTAATTGTATATGTAGTTGATATCGTTCATCAGGTTGAAAAATCCATCAGAATACCTTAGCGTACAAAATCTGGGTCCTATTTTGATGGTAATTATATCTTATGCATCTTAGAACTTTACAACGAATCTTGGGATGCAGGTAACGGTTTCGAACCTTGCCAAAAAGTCGTTGCCCATATTTTGAAACTGGTCAAGTCACAACTCACTAGCAGTACTTGTGATTCTTGTACTTGGCTGATACACAGTTCATTTCCTTTACCTGCATTCTTAACTACAAAATGCAAAACCAACTGCTGGATAAAAACGCGAATTCTTGAAAAAAAAGTCAGAGGGGGTCAGACCTTACTATCTGATGAGAATGTCACTCCTGTTACAATCTTAATATCTAATGAGAAATATAACCTTTTTTCATTTCAACTAGGAATCAATCATCAACTACTGAAACTGCTGTCTATATCCGCTTCGTAATAGTTCCAAATGCTAGAAACAGATCTAGAGCTTTGAAAACTAAGCACACGATTACCCGATTCCCTTACACCCAAAACTTCTTCAATCGTCTCATCTCCTTCATCACCAGAGCCGTTCATTGGATCTGCTCCTAATCCACTGACTCCAAGTTTATCAAGAATAGGATTCTCTAATATTTTACTCTGTCCCCATTTCTTATAAGTCTTTATATCGTAATTTTCGTTTGCTTTGAGAGTCACCATCAAATCCAGTGAATTTAAATTGTAATGCGGATCTGGAAGTAAATTATTTACCTCTTTCCAAAATGTTTTGTGATGATAAATAGGAAATCTCAACTCATACTCATCATAAATTGGATCAAGCGAATTGAAATCTATCGCCATTTTTGGATTGATTCCTTCTTTCATTTTTTCAAATACATCATGACAAGAATTTATTAGTACCGTGAATGGTAGTTCCGGAGTCACGCTTGTTTCGAAATCTACCGTCCCGTTAAGAATCATAGACTGAGCTTTTCTCATTAACTGAACTTTCATTATTCTAGTGAATTCAGCCATGATTTGAAAGGTTTTGTCTTTGAATTGAAAGTAAAATGGAACTATATTGTTCCAAAAACAAATCTGTGTCGTTAGTCTTGGATTGGGCATCATATCACTAACAATTATAACTGCTTTAACTCCACTCTTTTTCTTGTTCTTCAATTCCTGGAATCTTTCACTTTTTATAAATTCAATTAAAAAGTGTGCTTCAATATCAAAAGGTAGTCTATTTAGTACTACTCGGCGATCCTGTTTTTTCCAATCTCTTGATATATCCGCAATTGGATAACCTCTTATAATTCCATTCGCAAAAAATGTGAGTTTAGAGTATGATCCATTTATTGACGACCAATTCGCCATGAAAGGTTGCGGATAAAAGTAACTACCCATTTTACCTGATAAGTCGGAATCCGCTAAATCAACACCGCTTGTGAGAGTATAAATGAAATCAATGGGTCTGCATGGTATTTTTGAAATAGCAGAGTCAGTCAAAAAGTAAATATCAGACTTTGATACCTTTTGCTCTATTACAAACGACTCTAATCGACTTGAGAATGAAATTCGTGAGTTTAATGAGTTTTCTAAACTAGGATCTTCGTTCACAAGCTCAAAATCGTAATTTTTAGCTGATGGTATTCTGCTAATGAAAGACAATATCACATCATTTGGTACTTGGAACATTCTGCAATCTATATTGCATGCTTCAATTTTGATCCTGTCTCTCCATTTATCAATCTCAACTTGGGTATTTTTATCACCACTTTTATTGAGCCAGTCATCCTGCGCAAATATTTTGTCAAAAACATCCAAAATACTCAAAACTAAAACACTTTGAGCAAGATACTCATTAATTTTGACTGCAGGAATATATCTGCTTGAGTTTACCAAAGAAATAAAAAATAACTCCCACAAAGACCTTTCCTTCTGAACTGCTTTTGAACTTGCTTTACATTGTTCTTTTGTTGAATAACCCATATGAATGAATTTCAATTGTTTAAATTTTGCTACTAATTCTTCAAACAAATTTGGATCTGTTGGAATACCATAATTATGACGCACAACTTGAATTTTCTTTAACGCGCTCAAAAATAGATAGCAAACTTCAGTCACTCTTGGATTTCCTTGATTTTGATCAAAATCCTCCTGGTTAGGAATAACATCTTGATAACATTGAAAGCTAAAGTCCATTGTCACTGGTAATTGTAACCAAAAAAAAATAGTTTAGCAAATATCATTTAATTAAAAAAGCAAGAAGCTGCTCAAGCTCTCTTTTTGTTCTTTTTTTCAGAAAGAATTCACTAGCTTCTTGTTTTTAAATTATCAAAACAACTGTTTTCAAAAAATACTATTGTTAATCACTTTCATCAAGTTTGGTGACACAAAAAACATTGGATTTGAGGTGATGAATTTAAAAATTACAAAAAAACTATGAAATTTTTTTTCATTCAATATAATATAGATGCAGTTTTTTCCTGTAGATCAATTTGTATCATGTTGAATGGAATGATACCAGCAGCAAAAAGAGATTTTAGTATAATCAGTTGAAAAATCGATATTTTATGGCATTTGAATTCATTAAAATACTGGTAGCAAATTCTTCATAAACAGCAGTATAGTGTTTCATTCTGTAACAGGCATTTTCATCTCTGTTTTTCGCTAATTAATATTGTTATATTCAACAAATTGTCACTTCATATTTTGCTGCAAGATTCCAGTTTAATTTTATCAAGTATAATTAAATAAAAATACCTGTATAATTTTATCAAGTATAATCAAATAAAAATACCTGTATAATTTTATCAAGTATAATGACATGAGAATTCCTGTATAATTCTTATCAGTATGATGACATCAAGATTTCTGTTTAATTCTTATCAAGTATAATGACATTTTAATAGAATATCAATTATTTTGGTACTTTAAAAAAATCTTTCCATTGATATATTTCAAGTCAAAATTGTGAAAAGAAAAAAGTTTGATTTTTTAAATTTGATTCCGTTTTACAAAACTTGTGAATAACCTGATTACAGATGTTGTACTTTACTAATGACAAGTTCTAAATAGTTGACATCTGTTACCTCTATTTCTTGTGAAAAATATTTCTAACCAAAATTGTACTCTTAATGAGATTACAACTTTTCATTTATTAGATTTAATAGATTTTTTATAAACTTGAATAAAAGTCTTTTTGCAAAATAATCTTTAAAACTCATCAAGAAATTTACTGCGGTATATCACAGTTTTGCTGCAGCTTGATAAAACTATCTATATTTCTTACTGTTACTCACAACTGTGTTATATATCCCTACTGTGATGACAAGATAACAAAAGCAATAAAAATCTGACATTAATTCTAACCTGCAATTAAAACAAAAAATATAGGTCGTACCCGGGATCGAACTGGGGTTCCCAGAATTTTCAATTGTAAAATCAAAATCTGATGTGATGACCACTACACTATACAACCATTGTTGCAATTGAAGTGAAATTTAACAATATATATCAATTGTTGAAAAATTGAAAATCAAAATTTTATGCTTGGCTTCACACTTATTCTTAAAAACATTATCACGCTCTCAAATAACACTTAAAAAAACTAAATTAATAGAAATTCTATACAGTTAAATCTCTTTAACGTCTAGTCACGTGATCAACTAACGTCACACGATTAGTAATGCCTCACAATTTTTCGGTTGATTTTCACTCTCTTGTCTAAAGCTACCCTTCTGTCATATTTACAAGCCGGAAACTCCATACAAATAGGTGGTACTTGAGGGAAGTTAAAAGGAATAAAGATGCTTAGAATTAGAAACGAGATATCGCGATTACGGTTTGTTACCAAGATCTATCCATCTACGAATCGACTTTTTTCAACTTCTCATATCCGATTCAACAAACAAGACAAGCCTACAAACGAAAACAAGAAGACTACAAATGAAAACAAAAAGAAGATAGACAAAGAGCCCGATGGACTTCCTAACAATACGTTCCTTTGGGTAGGAGCGGTTCTTGCTGGATCTTTACTTGTCAGTACATTTATTGAAGCCGGAACACCTGGATTAACATGGGAAGAGTTCCGTACCAACTACGTTGAGCGTGGACAAGTATCACGTATCACTATATTGAACAGATCCGTTGCACAGGCTACACTGGTTGACGGAACTACAATTCAGTTCAAGATTGGATCTGTTGATTCGTTGGAGCGTAAATTAGAAGATGCGCAAAATGCGTTAGGAGTTAGTGAGAACGAGAGATTGCCTGTTCGATATGAGAACAGAGAGTCAGTATTAGCCAATCTTGCACCATTTTTGCCTACTGTTTTGCTGATTGGAGGATTGGTTTGGATCACGAGAAAGGGTGCACAGGGAGGTGCTGGAGGTATTTTTGGAGTTGGAAAGAGCAAAGCCAAATTATTCAACCAGGAAACTGATATTAAAGTTAAATTTAAAGACGTTGCAGGTATGGATGAAGCTAAGGTAGAAATTATGGAGTTTGTGAACTTTTTGAAGAATCCAGCTAAATACGAACGTTTGGGAGCTAAGATTCCTAGAGGAGCAATTCTATCTGGACCTCCTGGTACTGGTAAGACATTGGTTGCAAAGGCTACAGCTGGAGAAGCTGGCGTTCCATTTTTGTCAGTTTCGGGAGCGGAATTCGTTGAAATGTTTGTGGGTGTCGGATCTAGCCGAGTTCGAGACCTATTCAAAACTGCTAGAAAAATGGCACCAGCCATTATTTTTATTGATGAGATTGATGCTATTGGTAAAGCACGTGGAGCTGGACAATTTGGAGGTGGCGGCAACGATGAGCGAGAATCAACGTTGAATCAAATGTTGGTTGAGATGGATGGCTTCGGGACATCAGATCACGTTGTTGTACTTGCTGGTACGAATAGACCGGATATTCTTGATCCTGCATTGCTTCGACCGGGACGTTTTGATAGACACATTAGTATTGATAAGCCTGATATGGAAGGTCGAAAGTCAATTTATCAAGTTTATTTAAAGAAAATTAAGACTACTTTAAATTTGGAGGAGTTGGCAGGCCGTTTATCAGCTTTAACTCCAGGATTTGCTGGAGCTGATGTAGCTAATTGTGTTAATGAAGCAGCACTTATTGCAGCACGACAAGAGGCTCATACAGTTGAGTTGAAGCATTTCGAGCAAGCAATTGAGCGAGTTATTGCAGGGTTAGAGAAGAAGTCGAGAGTTTTATCAGTTGAAGAGCGACGAACTGTTGCCTATCATGAAGCTGGTCATGCAGTCTGTGGATGGTACCTTGCTCATGCTGATCCTCTTTTAAAGGTGTCTATTATTCCAAGAGGTCAAGGAGCACTTGGGTATGCTCAGTATTTACCTCAGGATATTCAATTATTGTCTCGGGAAGAATTACTTGATCGAATGATTATGACGTTGGGAGGACGAGTTTCTGAGGAGTTGCATTTTTCGAGTGTTACGAGTGGAGCATCTGATGATTTTAAAAAGGTTTCAGCTATTGCAATGAATATGGTGACTGCTTGGGGTATGTCACCTAAGATTGGTTGGCTTAATTTTGAGACTTCTCAACCTGGTTACACTAAGCCATTTTCCGAGTCTACTGCGCAACTAATTGATTCTGAAGTGCGTCGTATAGTGGACGAAGCGCACACAAAGTGTCACGAATTGCTGAGTGAGAGGAAGACGGAGGTTGGATTGGTTGCAGAAGAATTATTACGAAAGGAGGTTATTACTAGAGAAGATTTAGTGAGGTTACTTGGTCCTCGTGCGTTCAAAGAGCAGAATGAAGCTTTTGAAAAGTATTTAGATAATGGAACTTTGGGTGATTTTGGAAAGAATTGAGTTTGTAAATATTGTACATAGTTTATTAAAGATTGATAAAAGACTGGTGAATGATAAAGACTGGTGATTAAAAAGAAACTGATGATTGATGAAGACTGGTGATTGATAAAGACTGGTAATTGATGAAAGACTGGTAATTTGGAGGATTGGGTTGGTTTGTGTTTGGATTGTATTATATTTGATTTGTATTTAAATTGTAGTATAATGTTTGTAGTGTTTAAATTGTAGTATTTGTAGTATTTAAATTGTAGTATTTGTAGTATTTAAATTGTAGTATTTGTAGTATAATGTTTGTAGTGTTTAAATTGTAGTATTTGTAGTATTTAAATTGTAGTATTTGTAGTGTTTAAATTGTAGTATTTGTAGTATTTGTAGTATTTGTAGTATTTGTAGTATTTGTAGTATTTGTAGTATTATATTTGTTGTACTTGAATTGCTCATTTTCATTACTATTCTTATAATTTTTATTGCGAAAAGCAGTTTTAACCGCTGCCGCATCTACCCGTTGAGAGACCCGAATTTTAAGGTGGTTTGAATGTATCCGTGGCTTGATTGTAACAATGGTTTGATATCAATGGCTTGAATATATCATTATTTTGATTATATTATTGTTTTGATTGTTACCATTGTTTTGATCAAAAATCATATTGAATTAGTTGATAATTTGTACTAAATGATTTCGTTAATTTGTACTAAATGATTCCGTAAATTTGTACTAAATGATTTCGTTAATTTGTCCTAAATGATCCCGTTAATTTGTACTAAATGATTTCGCTAATTTAAATTATGTTAGTCCTAATTCTGTTCTAATTCTGTAATTCTGTTCTAATTCTGTTCTAATTCTGTTCTAATTCTTCTCTAATTCTTCTCTAATTCTATCATAAATCTATCATAATTCCGGTTTGTTTCGTCCCGTACTATTTTGTCATATTGCCCCGTAATATTTTTTATCATGCCCCGAACCATTTTGTCTCCCCCCTACCATGTCATCATCCCCCTACCATTTTCTTATGCCCCTACCATTGTGCCATCCCCCGAACTATCATGACAAAAAAAATGACAAAATAATAAGCCCTTAATCAAACATTTAAAAAATCACCTGACCATCTTCAATTCCCCACTATATCCCGAGTTATTCCGACTTAGTCTTACATAACCTTAGAATTTTACATAATCTCAAATTTATTAGTTATGTAATTTTTATCACTAATTAATCCTTATAAAAAATCAAATCTTCATTCACGTTGTGAGTCTATTTTCTTTGATTTTTATCTTATTTATTTAATTTATTTATTTAATTTTTTTTAATTTTTTTTTATTTAAATATCATTTTCTTGTTGAAATATTTTTCACTTCTTACTCCTGTTTAATTATTCAAGATAAAATGTACCGTTCAGTAGCTAGATCATTCACCCGTTCAAACGTCCTAAGATTGGCATCTACCACCGCTCAAAAGAGATTGGGCGTTAACATCGTCTCAATTGCTGCTGCCAGATCACAATCCACCTGGGCTCACGTCGAACAAGGTCCTCCCGATGCCATCCTCGGTGTCACTGAAGCCTTTAAGAAGGACTCCTTTGCCCAAAAGATTAACTTGGGTGTCGGTGCTTACCGTGATGATGCTGGTAAACCCTACGTACTCCCTTCAGTCTTGGAAGCTGAAAAGAGAGTCATGGCTAAAGACCTAAACAAGGAATATGCCGGTATCACCGGTGTCCCGGAATTCAGCAAGGCTGCTGCTGAACTGGCTTACGGTTCCGACTCTCCTGCCATTCTCGACAAGAGACTCGCTTTCACCCAATCAATCTCGGGTACCGGTGCCCTCAGAATCGGTGCTGAGTTCCTTGCTAAGTTCCTCCCTAACAAGAAAATCCTCTTGCCTTCTCCCACTTGGGCTAATCACGGGGCCATCTTTAAGGCCGCTGGTATGACTCCTGAGTCTTACAGATACTACGACAGCAAGAAGATCGCATTGGACTTTGACGGCTTTGTCGAAGACCTCAGAAAGGCTGATGACGGTACCGCTGTCCTCTTGCACGCTTGTGCCCATAATCCTACCGGTGTTGATCCCACTCCAGAACAATGGAGAAGCCTCTCTCAAGTCTTTAAAGAGAAGAAGCACTTTCCCTTCTTTGACATGGCTTACCAAGGTTTCGCCTCTGGTGATATCAATAAGGATGCTTATGCTGTTAGATACTTTGTTGAACAAGGCCATCAAGTCGCCTTGTGTCAATCCTTTGCAAAGAATATGGGTCTCTACGGAGAACGTGCTGGTTTGTTTTCTCTTGTTACTGAATCTGCTGAGGAAGTCCAACGTGTTGATTCTCAGCTTAAAATCATTATTAGACCTCTTTACTCTAACCCCCCCATTCACGGTGCCCGTATCGCTGCTGAAATTCTTACCGACGCAAAGTTGTACGCTCAATGGTTAGAAGAAGTCAAGATTATGGCTAACCGTATCATTTCCATGCGTTCTCTTCTCAAGAAGAATCTTGAGGATCTTGGATCCAAGAAGGACTGGTCTCATGTTACTTCTCAAATCGGTATGTTTTGTTACACTGGACTTACTGGTGAACAAGTTGATAGACTTGCCAGTGAATTCTCTGTCTACTTGACTAGAAATGGTAGAATTTCCATTGCTGGAATCACCTCTTCTAATGTTGGCCGTCTTGCCGAAGCCATTCATTCTGTTACAAAATAAGCAATTTACGAAGCCTTTGAAACACTGAATAATCCTATAATGACCATAAAGTAAATATCAATTGATGAAGATGAATTTAATATAGGTACTAAAAGCTAGCTGGCATTAGAATATAATTGGTTGAATTTTGACAAATATTATTTTAAAGTTTATATTTGAAATTCCAAATTGAACCAATTCAAGGATTTATTTTAAACATGAAATTTGTATATATATTATATCTAATCAAACTTATATTAAATCAATTATATATCATGTCATATCACATTCAATTCATATCATATTTAATCCATATCAAATCATACCAAATCATACCAAACCATACCATATCATACCTAATCATACCAAATCATACCATATCATACCTAATCATACCAAATCATACCAAAATAAAAATAAAAATCAAATCCATTATCTAATTCATAATCATTTTATATCCATAAATATCATACTCAAAAATTATATACAGAATCATTCTGTTTACTCTTCTTCCGATAATAGCTTTTCAGCATCTAATGCTGCCATACATCCAGTACCCGCCGAAGTAATGGCTTGTCTGTATCTCTTGTCTTGTACATCACCAGCTGCAAAAACTCCCTTAACCGAGGTTAATGAAGATCCAGGAATGGTCTTGACATATCCTTCTTCATCAGTTTCTACTTGTCCGTGAACAATTTCAGTTGCAGGAACATGTCCAATGGCATAGAAAAGTCCCTTAACTTCCAAATCCTTTTGTTCCCCAGTATTGACATTCTCAATTCTGAGTGCATTGAGAAGTTTGCCATCACCCTTAGCCTCCTTAGATACATGATTGTAAAGAATCTCAACCTTGGGGTGAGCTGCTAAACGTTTAGCCATAATGCTAGATGCACGGAGAAAGTCCTTACGAACAATAACATAAACCTTGGATCCGTACTTGGTCAAAAAGAGAGCTTCTTCAGCGGCAGAATCACCACCTCCAACAACAGCCAAAGGTTGATTACGGAAAATAGGAACAGCACCATCACAAACAGCACAGGCTGAAATGCCCTTTTGCCAGTATTCTTCCTCACCGGGCAATCCCAATCTTTTTGCAGAAGCACCAGTAGCAAGAATAATGGCATCAGCAGTGACGGGATCAGCATCCTCGTTCCATTCAGTCCAGAGCTTGAAGGGACGTTCAGACAAGTCAATCTTTGAAATAGTTTCAGTAATAATTTCAGTTCCAAATTTGACCGATTGAGCACGCATGTTATCCATAAGCTCAGATCCAGTAATTCCTTCAGGGAAACCAGGGAAGTTTTCAATTTCAGTAGTAGTAGTTAACTGACCACCAGCAGCAATACCGTTAGCAAGCATTCCTTCATACAAAGTAGGTTTAATTTCAGCACGAGATAAGTAAATGGCAGCAGTATGAGCAGCAGGGCCGGAGCCAATAATGATGACCTTATGATGGTTAGACATTGTTCTAGTTTGATTAAGATGAGATGTGTTTTGTTGAGTATTAGCTGCTAAAATTGCTGTTGATAGCGAAGATAATCTGTATTTAGCAGATAGTAATCGATTGAATCTTGACACTTTGGAGTAGGATGGAGAAGAAAGAAAATTGTAAAAGAGTAAGAAATCCAATTCTATATATTTGAATAGTTTGAAACGCGGAAAAAAAAAAGACGACGAGGGAGAAGCTAAAAGAACAAACGGACTTTTAATTCAAAGATTCTAGACTTCTAGAGATGACATTAGTAATAGAGAGCCATTTGCAATTTACCATGTTTTTAAGAGTTGCGAAATTTACCAGTTTTGGAATTTAACAAAATTATTAACAAGATTGGAATTTAACAAAATTATTAACAAGATTGGAATTTAACAAAATTATTAACAAGATTGGAATTTAACAAAATTATTAACAAGATTTATGAATATTAAACAATTTCAAAAAGATTTACGAATTTTTAACAATTTCAACATAATTTATTTAACAAGATTTATGAATTTAAATAATTTCAACACAATTTATTTAACTAGATTTATGAATTTAAACAATTTCAACAATTTATTGAATTTAAAGATTTACCATGAGTTTAAAATTTTAATAAAATCAAGTAAACAAAATTTACCACAAGTTTAAAAATTTCAACACAATTTATCGTATTTCAACACATCTTGAGATTAACAGTTGAAAGTGTAAGAATATATCAATAATTCATCAGTAAACTAAATTTAACAATTTTTTAACAAAATTTACCTTGAGTTTAAATTTAACACAAATTAGTTTAATTCATAAGTCTACTTAAATAGTGGCGTCTAGGTTATAAACGCCATTTGTGACATTATAGTCTTAAATGTCTTGCCATCGCCATCTTGAAACATCATCTACCTGATAAACTTCAACAATATCTCGTTATTCTCTTTCCTACAAAAAAACGGATTCAAAAAAATAGCTACTAAATAATACTCAAGCCCAGCCCGTCTCTTCTCCAGGAATGACTGGCGAAATTTAGCAAACACGCTTTTAGGTGGTAGATTCGGGATTTGATTGACACGCGATGGGAAACGGGACAAAAGAGCATGTCGGAATCTCTCAATTTGTGAATAGCGTTTATGCAGTCGAATTGTGTTGATTGTGTTTGTTGTCGGAGAATGCAGCTCAAGTACAATTGTCCAAATAATGTACGCTCCAGTTTTGGATTGGTAATTGCCTTCTATCAGATTGTAGCTTTCAATATAAATGGTCTTTGGATTGAGACCAACTTTAGTAGGGTCCGGTGGACTACGAGTATTATCAATGATTTGAATCGGATTCGGGTCAATCACATTCAAGCTTTCAATACTACCAATTCCTTCAATATTACCTATTTGCCATCGCTAAAAGTTTATTAGAATTTAGGTACTTGATAACTACTCATCAACTCACCTCTCCCTCTAGATCTTCTTGTTCTTCTGTTGGTGAGGTAGATTCTAATCCATTGTGTATCGGTCCAGCACTAGCGGCAGGCATTTTCTCACTTTTTTGTTTTCCTGTTTATTTCATTCAACAATGCTGCAACAGAAAGCATCCGTCGGTTTCCGTTTACCTTTTTTTTTTTGACAAAGCAAAATCTTTTTTTATTTTTTAATATTGATTTTATTTCAAAATGCATTTTTTGAGCTTTTCGTCCATGTGACTTTAAATATTAGCACCATGAAGCAAACTAAATAGAAACCCGAAACATTGTTGAGATGCACCCGTTCAAATGACCCGAACCGTTCCAAATGACACACGTATCACTTCCTAATGATACCAGAAACCATTTGATTTCTTCGTAGTTGACCAATGGCATATTTGTGATCACTAAAACTATCAAGTCCAGAACATTTCAGCTTAGTAAATCGTATCAAGTTTGATATAATCAGATACTCCAGAATCATCTTTCATCTTATTAACCTGCTTGAGCTGACTTTTTCTTGCGTTTCTTTCTACTCTAAAGAATCTCTAAAAGTTGTTCCAAAATAGGTAAACTAACCCTAACCTTTTAAGCTTCTATCACCAACTTCAAAAATGAAAAATTTCCAACACCTCAATATATACACAAACATTGGATTCATCATGAGCGTACCGACACGAGCACGACTGCTAGAGCTGACCAAGCTTTCGAAACAGATTTTTCATGAGTCTTTCAATCCTGAAAACACACGTCGTGGTACTAACGTGCTAAGGTCTGCTTTAAAGGGTGAAGCTGTTTCAAATTGGTACTATCGTGGAGATTTTTTGAAATTTAAAGAAATGAAAAAAATGTTTCCTGATTTGTATTTGGTAGACATGAAGGAACAATATAGATTGGATATCAATAAAGAGTACGTGTGAAGTTTGAGCAGTGAATATTCAGTAGTTGAAGTTCAGTTTCTTGACAGTTTTTAAACAGTTTCTACACACTAGCTGGCTGTTTAATAGCTAGTTATAACTGCTCAATAGCCACTTGACATTTAAACAGTTACTACAGTACACAGTTTGTCAATAGCTTCTTCAATTTACAGTTATTTAACTGAATTCTCAAGACTGAAAAAAGATTTTGCTAACTTAATTTTTTATATAGTCGACGAAGAAGAGGAAAGGGTGCACCTCCTAAGGCTAAGGGTCCCAAAGATGAGAAGGGAAAGAAAAAGAAATAGACAATTGTAAAGGGGCTCATGAAGTGCAAGCATAATTGAATTTTATCACACTGTACATAGATATATATATTCGACAGAGACAAAAGTTGAAAACGATCGAAAGCAAATGTTATTGACTTCGTATAAGGTGTTTGTGGATATCTGCATGTTGTAAAAAGCTTTTTTGTGAATATGATTTTCCTCGCTGACTCCAACGGTATATGCTGAAACTTCGTATTTTAATTCTGATTCTTTATTTTTTTTTGTTTCCAAAACTAATACCTACAATTTGTAGAGTGTCACGCAACAATCTTAAGACTTTTACTCTAATTACTCGATTGTTTTTCTATTCTATTTTACTCCTTCTACTGGATTCCATATGGAATCAGACCCGTCGAAGAAACGCAATCGAGCAAAGTAAAATTAAACTTTTAAAAGAAACATTATAGTTAACAAGAAAAACACAAACAAAAAACAAAAAACAAAAAAATTCACAAGAAAGCAAGAAAAACAAACAAAAGATTTCAAAAAAGGCCAAAAAGATCAAGACCGATTCATATCGACTCTGACTTGATTAATAAAAAGATTTAAATTTAATTATTATTCGAAAAAACGATTCGAAAAGACTCAAAAAATTGAAAAATTAAAAAAAAATTATTAAAATTAGAAAATTACAATATTTAAAAATTAAAAAATTTAAAAGTTTAAAAAAAGTAACAGTTGATTCATGATGATTTAGATATCCCTAATTTTTTAAAGGAGTAGAATGAATCAATTTAACACACGGGTTGTTTCATTTGCACTTCTTTCTTTAGTCTAGAATGCAAATTCTACATCTATAATTTAACCAAAAAACGCAAATTCTTTAGTCTAAGTATAGTGATCTGGACGTCTTTCCACAGTTTGAAAGCGTTTAATGACGGTTGGCAGGTCAAAGTCATTAGCTGGAATTGATCAACCGTTTGTGTCGCATATTGCTTAGCAGGTGTAGAATTGATATATATGTATGGTGATTGAAAACTCTATAATATAAAAGAATTAAAATAAATTGTAATTGAAAACTCTATATTTTAAAAGATCACTGTGCATTGAGGTGTAAATTCTACCTCTGTACCAAGTGGTTGGTTGACGAATGGCAACTTTTATAGGAATCAATCTACACATTGTCCATATCGCTAGCCAGGTGATTTAATTATCCAGGAACAAATACTACATGCTGTTATCTAAGGAGCGCAAATAAATTAAAAATATTTCTCTCTTTTCACCAGCACTGAAACCTTCCAAGATCTGTGCAATACGATCTGAAACACAAAAAATTTAAGCTTTCATAAACGAGAGACAAAAATTCAAAATCATGAGATTCAGAAACATTGCTTCAACCTTATATTAGGCTTCCAACCTAAATTTTTTTCTTGTTCAAGTATGTTTATAAGGGATAAAGAATTATCCGGTTTGGCACGGAGTTATCATCATTGCAGGTTACAGAAGCATTCTCCATTCATTTAATGTACCTGCTTAATTGATGATCTTTACCAACGTTCTATAGTAGTAAAATTTGAATGTTACAAATTTACCCTGACCGAAACGGGTAATATCACAAATATGAATTAGATATATATCCAAATGAATAATGAGTGGGATCCAGCTTCACTCCGTTGAAAACAGAACCCTAAGTTAGACACTATGGAAAGGGTCTCTGTTAAAAAATAATCCAGATGCTTCAACTATGACCATGAACATGAACATTGTAAACTTTCCAGGTAATAAGAAGTAAAAAATTAGTTTAAACATGTTGAAAAGTAGGAAACGATGAGAAAACGTGATAAATATGAAGATTAAAAAATTAAAATATTGTTAAAACCATGAGTAAAATATAATAGTTGAGAATGTGTTGAAAATAAACATGCAAATAAACATGAAAGTAAACATGAAAATGGTTAAAATAATTCAATATAGTAAAAATAAAATAAAATAACACTTGTAATAAAACTCATCATACAAAATCTCAAACATGAAAAACATGAAAAACAACCAAAAATATCTATTCTCCATCATTACAAACTCATGGTCAACCATTCCCATTGATTCCCGCTTTTTTCACTGGCTTTTTTGATCTTGGCGATAGGTCCACCTTCACTCGCAACATCTTTCTTTTCTTTAAGCACCCCTGATCCTCCATTCCCAACAACAGAGTTTCTTCTGGATTTAACAGCCCCACTACCTCTTCGACCCACAGTTACTGCTGATGTACTGGCACCTACCGAAGCTGAAGTTACACCTCCGGGACCTGACCTATTTCGTTTTTTGATAACATCAGTTTTCAGTGATAGAGGCCGCACTACGCCATGCAGTTTCAAAAAGAGACCGCAAGCATTACACAAGGGCTGACCTTCAGGATTTCTGCGCCATAAGGGTGTAGTTTGAGTATGGCAATTTGTGCAGGAAGTAGGTGGTTGTAGCTGATTTGCAGATGCTGTTGCTAAAGAAGAGTCTTCTATTTTAACTTTGGAAGGTACACGTTTGGCTTTACTACCAGCTGATGAACTTAATATTGGAGTAGATGACAAGCTAGAGGCATTAACAGTGGAAGCAGTTCTTGCTATTTTAGGTCTATGCATAGGAATTCCACTCACTTCTTCATGTCTTTGTAACGCAGAAAACAATGGGGTATCAAACTCTTCGTCATTATTTCCCAAGATATAATCTGATTTGAAGATTTTATGTTCATCGTCTGCAAATGGAGTCGATCCAAACATGTCGGCTCCTGCATCTTGTAGAGTTCCAGGAGAGCTAAATATCTGAGAAGGTTCTACCACTAGGTGCTGTTGCAGAGTGTCAAAGTCGGATTCTTTTATTTGATCAAACAGTTTGATGGCAGATAAAGAATTGGGATGATTTCTTGCTAGGCGACCAGCAGCAGTGTCAGCTCTGTCAAAGTCATAATGAGGAGGGACACCAGTAGGAGAATAAAGTTCTGAGAGGGAAGTTGTTGATTGGAAGCTTCTTATAGTTGAATTATCGAAAGAGAGTCGTTCTGCTATTCTATTTTGTTGCTGCTGATGCTGATGCTGATGATGCAGGTGTTGGGTTCTTTGGCTGTCGATAATGTCCATTCCATAATTGGGAGTTGATGCATTTGAGCTATCACCGTTATTTCTATCCAGGCCTTCCATAGCTAGAGGATCTAGCGAGAATCTAAAGGAATTGCTAGGGCCAATTGATCTGGTGGGCATTGAATGAGGAGTTAGAGAAAATGAGGTTGGGGGCAGGTCCATGGGTGTTGACGGGTGGTGGCCTACGGAGAGTATAGGGGAGGTTTCTTCAGCTGAGCGTTTTTTAGATTTGAAGTTATTTGACGGGGAGGACCAAGAGGACGCGGAGGATTGAGGGTTAATGAAGGGACCGGCCCCGAACTCAGCTTGATAGCCATCTTGACTAATTTTTTTAATGTGAGCGACGTAGTCAAAATCGGGTCTTGACGGATCATTACTGGGAGATACTAACCGCCTGGAGATGTGCGGCATTTGGAGGTTTCTTGAGATTGCAGAATTAGGGTAGCATAATTCTGAAGGGTTGTTGTATGAGGAAGCAGCTGAATTTGAGGAGTTTGGAGTTGTTGTTGAGGTAGTTAAACTATTGTTATTGTGAGTTGAAGAAGAGATTGGGGAGTGGAAGAATGTTGGCGAGTCGGCTATTCCTCCACCGTTTGGAGTGTAGTCCATATCATCAGTAGGGCCTACTGAGAACAAGGCTGTTCTTTCAGTTCTATGATTTTCAGCTGGGGAGGAGTGGTGCGGTAGGTCTAGGAACTGGTTCCAAGAGGATTTGTGAAGATTTTGTTGTTTTTTCTGGCTTTCTTTTGAGACTTTGAGACTGAGAAGTCTCCAGGTGAGGTTTTCCATTCTGTCTTTGTTTGGTAGATGGTACTGGGCTTTTGAGTATAGTTTCCATAGTTGAGTTGTGTTATCGTCCCAGTCTTTAGCGTTTGAGTTGTAAAGAGCAGATGTTGGTGATACTGCTGATGATTTGAGTAGGGTCTGTAAGGTGTTGATTCCTGGTGAGGTCATTTTGAGGGATGAAAGAGCAGATGAGGTATTAGAGGAGGGTTTGACAGGTAGTGGCAGATATTGACAAGCAATGGCGGGTGGTTACAGACAGTAACAAATAGTAGCAGACAATAACAGATAGTAGCAGACAAAAACAGACAATAACAGATAGTAGCAGACAAAAACAGACAATAACAGAGAGTAGCAGACAAAAACAGACAATAACTAATAGTAACCAGTATTTAGACAGTAATCCAGAGAATCAACAGTATTAACAGGATCAGCAGGATTTTAAAGAATTGACAGGTTTTCAAAGAATTGACAGGTTTTCACGAAAATTAACAGGACATTAACTGAATATCACAGAAATAGTCAGATTTAAAACAGGAATAAAACAGAATCAGAGCAGAAATCAAAATAAATCAAAATGAATCTAAATAAACCAAAATAAATCTAAATAAATCTAAATAAATTAGAGTAATTCAAAAAATATAAACTAAAATGATTTAAAATGAAAAAAAAAATATAAAAAAATAAAAATCACAAACGGTCCCTTAAGCTTACATACCCAGCCGTCAAGTCGTTGACTGGCTACTGATTGAGTCTGTTAGTTTTAAACCGTCTTAAACTGGCCTTCAACTGGTTTTTGACTGGTTTCTGACCGTGTCTTTGGTCCTGCCAGCTCGGGAATGTCAGTCAAATACCCGCTCCAGTATTTGCGTAAGTTTTTCCGGTGGTGCCTGGCAATTCAAGGGTAAATTGTCCATCGTCCATTGGCTTAAGCAGTGTTACTGATAATCAAAACAAGACAAAAGAGATCACCTTGCTTATCCGACCAATCAGAGTCGATCATTTGACACTATCGATAATGCACTTCAAAAATAGGATTTTGCAGTTATATAATATCCAAAATAATTTAGTAATCAGGTCATGTGAGTTTAACGGTGATTATAGTAGTGGAAGTAGTGGAAGTAGTGGAAGTAGTGGAAGTAGTGGAAGTAGTGGAAGTAGTGGAAGTAGTGGAAGTATTGTAGTAAAAGTGAAGTGAAAGAGTAATGAAAGTGTAGTGGAAGTAGTGGAAGTAGTGGAAGTGGTAGAAGTAGTGGAAGTAGTAGAAGTATTGTAGTGAAAGTGTAGTGAAAGTGTAGTGAAAGTGTAGTGAAAGTTTTGTTGTATAGTTATTGTAGTATGATTATTGTAGCACAATTATTGTAGTATAATTATTATAGTATAATTATTATAGTATTTTAGCATTAATATTATAGTATCGTAGCATAAATAGTATCGTAAATAGTATCGTAACACAAAATTATATAAAAATTAAAGCATCGTAGTATAAATATCAGTATTTAATTAGTAGAATCCAATTATTTTTAGTCAAACGTTTAAATATCAGCATCCAAAATGTTTATTCATCAAGTATCAAAAAACCATTTAATTTCATCTTCAAAATTGTTACTTGATCTCAACACAAAATTTCATTTAATTACCAAGTACAACGGGATTAGCAAGATTTACGATCAAAAATTAAACACCAGTAGAAAACTCACTCATTAGTTTTGCAAGGAGGAACTTATAAATTCTCAAATTATATCTTTAAAAATCAAAATTCATCTATTCAGTAAAATCTCTTTAATAGAATCTAACCAGAATTCAACAAAAATCTCTAATAATTTAATCAATAATCTAAACTAGAATCATGAACCAGAATTTAATAAAAACTAGAATCATGAATTAGAATAACCAAAACTAAAACATTAAATCTAGCAAAAGAATTTTCAAAATCTCCTCAATTTTTTACAATCACAATTTTATCAATCCTACAATTCTCACAATTTCATTTCACAACTTCATCAATCCTATAATTCAAACAACTAAATTGCCAATCATTGCCGCTTTTCAAATATCAAGTTGAAATGTTTCAACAAGCTTATTCATTAGAGAATCAAGCAACTAAAACATTTATCACTCCCCTCAATCATGATGACTTTTTTATAATCTCATGATCAGAATTTTTTAGTTTTATTTTTTAACATGTAGCCCAGTATTTCACGAGTATAATATATCAGTTTTCAATTTATAATTTTTTTTAATTTTGGGCTTTAGATTTGTCAATATTCATCAAGTTTAAAAAACTCATGATTTTTTCCGTACCCATTATTTTTTTACATAATCCTGACATTTTTAAATCGTGATTTTCTTAATTTTCTGTTGTTTTTCAGAAACTTTTATCCAATAATCTTGATTTTTTTCCAAGAAATCACACATTTTAAATATTAAATTGTTTACAAAATTTATATTTGACATCTTTAACACTCATTTCATTATGTTGTATTCAAAATTATCTCAAAATTTTTCTTGTATTGGTTAAAATTCTTGTTGTTTACTTTGTTATCTCTTGAATCCCTCTTTTTGTTATTTTTCTGTAATTCTTGTTCAACATTATACTTATTTTCTCATGATTTAATTTTTTCATTTTCTCGATATACATTTGAAGAAATTATTTTCAATCGACAGTATGATACAATTTTCTTTCTCAAGGTTTCAATTTATAAAAATGTATAATTTTAAGTTTTTCTTATTGTTCAAGTACCACAAGTTGAAAGAAAAAAGTTGAAACTGAATATTGTACTGGGAATTGTTTATAAATTTGTAAATATTGTAGAGTGAATATTGCATAAAAATTGTTGACTAAATTTCAGTTTAATCAAAAAGGCCTCCTAATACATATACATTCTTTTCAATTTCCGTTCAAGCTAATTGTCAAACTCATACGCAACCGAAATAATTCTAAAATATCGACCAAGATGTTATCCAACTTGACCATTTCTACAATTCTATAAATCATCTTTTTCAAGTCTTTATCTTGGTGAGTTTCTTGTTAATTATCAGAAAGTACTTGAAATATACCTGAGAATCTACATGGAAAATTTTCTTTAAAAATACTTGAAGTTTCTTGAAAAAATCCGAATTTCTCCAAAAAATTTGGAGCAAGTCTTTACAATTCAATTTTACAAGTGCCATTATCAAATATCCTTAAAATAATTCGACATTCCAGCCATTTTCTTGTGAAGCTAATTCCTCATGTTTATTTACAGCCATTCTAGACTCTCCAAAATATTTTATCACGTGAACAGTATTCTAGAATCTTTGAGAAAATTTCTTTTTAGTTTATAATAAGAATATATTTATAATTGGAAATGAAAATAAAAATGATATTTAGTAGGATGATGAACTTGTGAATTTATCAATATTCTAGATTTTGAATTTATGAATGAATGAACTTGAAAAATTGAAAAGCAAATCTTGAACGAATTTCACTTCATTCAAACTCAGTGAACGTTAACTCTGAAGGAATCTTTGGAGAAACCAAACTGGGGCCAACTCAAACTGGATCGTGTCAGTTTACAACAAGAGACTTTAGGTGTTCATCTCTAGTCAAAGGATTTGAAAGCTTTTAAACTTGTAGAAAAAAAGCATTGAAGCAAACTTTTCAAGTCTTTAAAGATGCTTTGCCAAACCTATAAAATTGAGATTCTTTAAAAATCTAGAAATCTTTAAAAAACCTATAAAATATAGGAAACACTCGAAAGCATTGATAGATCATTGCTTAAATCAATCTTTCTTAACCACCCCTTTCTCAAGAGTTCTCCAACCTTGTCTTCTGTTTTGGAACCATATTTGGACGGTACGAGGAGTCATACCCAACTCGTTTGCTAAATGAAGACGTTGGTCTGAAGTTGGGAAAAACGTTTGGTTAAAAACTTGATTAAGACGATGAGTCTGTGAAGCAGTAGCACGCTTGCGCTTAGGCTTGAGAGTAGACGGTGAAGCTCGAGCAGGAGGTTGGTGAGAAAGAGGGTGTACGTCACCATAAGAAGGATATGTAGCAGCAGGGTGAACATGAACTTGACCAGAATGACCAGGATGGCCGGGATGAGCAGTGTGTAAAGGAGCCATGGGTCCATAAGACGGCGATGGTGAAGACGAATATCTAGTTGGTAGCTGGTGAGTGATCAATGGCACAGGTTGTTGATGAGAGTAATACGATGAATGCTGATAACCAGATTGTGATTGATAAGGATGCAGTTTTTCATGGTGATTTGAATGCTGAGAAGAATGCAGAGATGACGGTACTACTTGGTCATGGCCGTTTAACAAAGATTGAATTGATGGTAGCTGAACATTTTTTGGTTTTGATTCTGTAATATGGCCTTGAAGATGATTCTGTTCCTGTTGCTGATACTGATGCTGGAAATGATTCTGTTGATTCTGCTGCTGACTCTGAAGGTGACTCTGTTGACTGTGATGCAAATACTGACGATGTTCTTGGTCTCTTCTGTATGGGGTATGTTGAAGTTGATGAAGGGAGATTGGGTATTGTTGAAACGACGAGTTGTTTCTTTGTGTCATCATCATCATTTTGGAGTTAAATTTAAGGTGTTTTCAAATTGTTTGGAAATTTTGTAATCTTGTAGTATGGTGATCTTGATGATCGGTATGGAAATGAATGATTTTATTTTTTTTCAACTATAGCAACGCATCATATATATATTCAATCGGAAAAAATTAAAAAAAATGTTCGTTTACAGAATCTCAAAAAAATGTCCAACCTTTTCTCAATCCAGAAAAGAACAAAAGTACAAGAAGTAGAATATTAAAAATAAAAAAATGAAAAAAAAAGAAAACTTATAAAAAGAAATGCTAAATTTTTTTTGAAAAAAAGTAATGTTGAAATGTCAAATATTGAAATTCTTTTTTCTTTTGTGAGTATTTTTTCTAGAAAACAAATTTCTTTTTTAAAGAACACTACAATCTTTTTGTACTGTGGCTGTTTGAGGCACGTTACACGTGACCCTTTTATGTCAATATTTTGCGAAAAATGTGTATTTTTTGCAGGATTCAAGAGTTTTTGTAAAGATATTCAATTTTTGCGAATTATTGTTGCTTGGCCCTAACCCTGAGTTCGGGTGCGCCGTTTGTTCTGACTGATGGAATAGCGTTCGGGCTTTCTTCTTGACTCTAGAGCATCAAGTAGATTTAAAACAAACCAGCATAATGACTTACAGAGCTTGCCTATTTGATATGGATGGATTGTTAATCAATTCTGAAGAGATTTATACTCAAGTAACGAATGAAATCTTACAAGCCCACGGGAAGCCAGATCTCCCCTGGGAAGTCAAAGTAGAGCTTCAAGGCCGACCTGGAACAGATGTAAGCTCTTCAGACATTTTTATTGACTCTATGATCTAACTCTTTAAAGGCTGCTCAATACTTTCTCAATTGGTCCAAATTACCTTACACTCCAGCAGAGCTTTTTGCTAAGACTTCTGAGCTCCAGGCTCCCCTCTGGCCTACGACCCGTTTCATGCCTGGTGCAGTTCCTTTGCTCAGTCAACTGGTCGCAAAACAGGTCCCAATTGCTCTTTGTACGTCTTCCCATACCAATAATTACCAGCTTAAAACAGCTCATTTGCGCAAGCCTGGTGATTCTTACGAGGGTGATGTTGGTTTTGAGGTCTTTAGACATCACGTCGTAACTGGTGACGATGACCGTATTCCTCCGGGTCGTGGTAAGCCTTGTCCCGATATCTGGGCTGTGGGTTTGGCGTCTTTAAATGCTGAGTTAGCAGCTGCTGCAGTTTCTGCTGGCGAGGAGTTTGTAAATATTGAGCCTCATGAGTGTCTTGTATTTGAAGATGGTGTTCCAGGAGTTAGAGCTGGTCGTGCTCTTGGTGCTCGGGTTATTTGGGTTCCTGATGTTCGTGCTCTTAAGGCATTAGGTGAAGATAATGTTCCTGAGATTATTGGGGAGGGTGATGTATTGGCAAGTCTTGAAGATTTTGAGTTGCACAAGTATGGTTTATAAATGGATTTTTGTAAGACTTTCAATATATTGGATTACTGAGTGTTTTAAATGTAAATTTATTGTGGTGATAATTTTTGATTTTTGATTTTAGAATCATGATCAAGTTTAGTTGACGGTCAGTTGGAGTTTAATTCAAGGTCAGTTGGAGTTGGAGTTTAATTCAAGGTCAGTTGGAGTTGGAGTTTAATTCAAGGTCAGTTGGAGTTGGAGCTTAATTGAAGGTCAGTTGGAGTTCAAGTTTAATTGACGCTAAGTTGTAGTTTAGTTGAAGTTCGATTAATGAGTTAATGAGTTAATCAGTTAATGAGTTAATCAGTCAGTCAGTTAATGAGTTAATGAATTAATGAATTAATGAGTTAATGAGTTAATGAATTAATGAATTAATGAGTTAATGAGTTAATCAGTCAATCAGTCAATCAGTCAATCAGTCAATCAGTTAATGAGTTAATCAGTTAATCAGTCAATCAGTTAATCAGTTAATGAGTTAATGAATTAATCAGTTAATGAGTTAATGAGTTAATCAGTCAATCAGTCAATCAGTCAATCATTTAATGAGTTAATGAGTTAATCAATTAATCCATTAATCAATTAATCAGTCAATCAGTTAACACTCAATTGCTATTTTGTACTTAAAATCAAATTCTTAGTATAAATGGAGATTCCTAAGAATCTCATAGACAAAAACATGTTACATCTATCGTTGAATACTAAATTGCAAGACGGTAATCCTGTAAATACTAAAATTGAAAAAAATTAAAAAATTAAAAAAATTAAAAAAAATTAAAAAAAATTGAAAAAAATTGAAAAAATAAATATAATACATCATCGTAATCCTTTAGCAGCCTCTGAAAATGAAATGTTGGACTTGTCTAATAAAGTTTGTATAGATTCAAACGAAATACTCGACATTCTTAAGTAGTCAAATGCAGGAACTGGCTCTTCAACTAACTCTTCTGGAAACACAAAATCCTCAGTTTCCAACAATGTAAGATCTCCATTTATTTCACCAGAAAGCATTGTCACTGCTTCATTCAAATCCAAATTTGATGGAAAAAAAGCTCCCAAACTTTCGTCCTGTGAACAATTCAACTCACAAACTTCAGCATTGCTCTCATTCCGGCCAACTTTACGTGCTAATGCTACATTTTTCTTCAAAGTTGCCAAATCTACCCTCTCATCAAGCTCTTCAACCGTCCTCAGCAAATTCTCATCAACTTTGCCCTTGCAACGACCTCGTCGGGCCTCCCAGTAAAACCGCGGTGTCATACCAGTCCATCTCTTAAACAACCGATGAAAATGCCATTGTGTAAACCCTACCTGCTCGGCCAAAACCTTTAAATTAGGCGGACTCATCTTACCTCCCGTTCCATCATAATCTCTCAATATTTTGCATGCCTGTCGAATCGCCTTGAAGTGATTCTCATTCAGTGGTCTTGCAGGCTTGCACCGCTTACAAGGCCGGAACCCACCTTTCTCGGCTTCTTGTATAGTATTGCAAAACAAAACGTTCTTCTTGCGCGCAAGTCTTGCTGCACACGTTGGTCGACAGTATATTCCAGTAGATGTTACGCAGTATAGAAAGTGCGTGGCTGCTTTCGGGTCTCGCGATACCAGCGCTAGCCATTTAGATTCGTAGTCAGGATACGGGTTAGTGCTCAATACTGGCAATGTGAACTCTGGAGAATGTTGGTGAAGCGGTAATAGCGAAGTTGTCATCATGTACGGTTAACTGTCAATCGTTATGGATCTTTCTTCTTATTTATACTCCCAATACAATGCATCTTATCGTCTTATCTCCAGTCCCCAATATATGTCTACTCCACATCTAGTGAGTCACTAACCCTAAATTAGTCAATTTTTCCTAATTCTGAATGAGAAAGTCGGAGATATAACCGAGCCTGAATTTTGATTGATTCGTTAATGTTCAGTTAACAAAGTAGTGATTATATCAAGAATCAGAATCAATGATATCATTGATATCACTATATCTCACTATACCTCAATCACCTTATAACCAAAAACTCTTTACTCTTAATATCAATTCCTATTGGAGATTCTGATAAGAATCTAAAAATTCAGCCGCGCAAACGTTATCAAAAATAAAGTTACAATTGGTTCAATCACGTGTTTATCACATGACACGTTGTTGGGGTGACGAGAATGGGAGAGTGAATATGTGTTCAGGTTCAAGTCTGCCAACGACGACGAGGAAGAAGAATGTCATTATCGACGCTGTATCTTCAGCCATATCCAACGAACAAAAGGTATAGGCTTAGGCGTATTAGGGTTGATAGTTATGTTCCGACGTTAACGGTGAGTTGAAGATTGTTTAAATTGACATTTACTAACGGAAGCACAGGCGCTATTTCAAACTGCACCTCATTCAACACGGGCGGGTGTTATGAATCAGTTTCATGAAGTTTGCGGACGGTTGCCGCCATATTTAGTTCCAAGTACTGGATTAGTTCCTGCTTCAGCTTTGTTACTACGGAATGATAATTATATGGGCAAGAAATCACGAGAGCGGTTTCGACAGCGATGCAAATGGTTGAATGCTCGTGTGCATTGCAAAGCTAAAGATAGTGATAGAGGAGGCAATAGTGGAGGTGATGGCAAACGCAAACGAGATCTTATTTGGTATTCATGTTACTGGAAAATGGTACAGAAACGTTGGAGACGGAAGAAGTTGAGTGACGATCAATTGAAGAGGTTTGGGAAATCAATGAAGTGGACCAATGTTTATGGAACTGAATACAATGTACAAAGTGAAGAAGAAGATTCTAGTGATGAAATTGATAGAACTGGTGAAGCTGAGGTTGGAGAAGAAGATTCATATGAAGGTGACGATGATGAGGAGGATTGTGATGAGATTGGTGTTGATGAGGAAGATGAAGAAGATGAAGAAGAAGATGAGGATGATGAAGGAATGTCTGATTTTATAACAAGCAATTCTGAGTATGAATCTGTCAGTGAAGAAGAATCTGTTCAAGATTCTCCATTGATTAGGACTTGATCTAATAGTTAACACAAGTGTAATAGTGTAAATGAGATTTAATTTAATAGTGAAAACTGAGATTTAATTTGATGATGGAAACTGAGATTTAGTTTTATAGTAGAAACTGAGATTTAGATAGTGGAAACTGAGATTTAATTTAATAATGAATACTAAAACTTGATGTAATATTGAAAACTAGACTTGATATATTATTGAAAACTAGACTTGATATATTACTGAAAACTAGACTTGATATATTATTGAAAACTAGACTTGATATAATATTGAAAACTAGACTTGATATATTATTGAAAACTAGAATTGATATATTATTGAAAACTAGACTTGATATATTATTGAAAACTAGATCTGATATAATATTGGAAATCTATATTCTAAGAATTAGTCAAGCCAAAATCTGTAGTTTATAATTATGTAGTCTGAAAATATATAGTCTGAAAACATATAGTCTGAAAATATATCTAGAATCTGCAGACTTAATCTAATATAATTTCAAGACTTAAATAAAAAAATTCTTGATACATTTAATGATTCAATTCTTACCAACACATCCTACAATCCATTTCTCTAAACCTCCCCATATAGGCTCCGCTCCTCTAACTCCATCTTTTAACCAAACTCCATAACCACCCATCATGTTGGCCATAACTACATCTGTAAGCAATCTATCTCCAACAACTGCTACTTCTCGACCCTCACAGCCCAATCCTTCCAATACTTGTTGCCAACATCCAGGTTTCTTTGCTCCATGACGAACTACTTTCACTCCAGTTGCCCGTTCCAACTCTTCTGCTCCTGCTCCACTAGTATCTGAAGACGACCCAGCAGTGTTGCTCACAATTTGAAGTCTATCTCCTGGATAAGCTGCTTTCAATTCTGCCCATTTAGCTTCATATGCTGGAAAGACAACATTGGTATGTGGGACTGCAAAACAATTGTCCTTGTCAAGTAAAACAACCTTAATATGTGCTGGTAGAGGAACTGGAAGATCATTGAGTGTACTAATCGTAAGACTAGGTCGTGCCAAACTTGGCGTATACAGTAACTTTAATGAATTGAACGTTCCTGAAAGATTCATTTTCAAACGATTCACGTATTCCTCATATTGAAAATGAATAAATTTTTACTGCGTATTTTTCTAAGGAAATATTACATAAACCGTGATTAAGCATAAGGTGAAGATTCTCATAAAAATCAATATCAATCTATCAATCAATATCAATAAGATCAATAATAAAAATAAAAATAAAAATCAACTAGATCAATCAATATCAATAATAAAAATAAAAATAAAAATCAACTAGATCAATCAATATCAATAATAAAAATCAACAAGATCAACAATAAAAATCACACAAAAATCAAGCATAGAAAGATACGCTCTTTGACTTTCTTGCTTGAACTTCTGTGATAGCTTCAACAAAATCTTCATGAGTAATCTTGGATTTACCAGATCTAAGTGCAATCATTCCAGCTTCAACTGCAACAGCCTTTAATTGCGCACCATTAAACTCATCTGTACTTCTAGCTAATTCCTGCCAATTGATTGAATCATCAATGGTCATTTTTCTCGAATGAATTTGTAAAATATTAGCTCTTGCTTCTTCCGTTGGTAACGGGAATTCAATTTTTCTATCCAATCTACCACTTCTCAGTAACGCTGGATCCAGCACATCTACTCTATTTGTAGCAGCTAGCACTTTAACTCTATCGTCACTTCCAAATCCATCCAATTGATTCAACAATTCCAACATAGTTCTTTGCACTTCTCTGTCTCCAGACTTATCAGAGTCGAAACGTTTGGTTCCAATAGCGTCAAGTTCGTCAATGAAAATGATAGATGGAGCCTTTTCTTTAGCAAGAGCAAAGGCATCACGAACAAGTTTGGCACCATCACCAATAAACATTTGAACTAATTGCGGAGCTGCCAATTTTAAAAAGGTGGCATTTGTTTGAGCAGCACACGCTCTAGCGAGTAATGTTTTACCTGTACCAGGAGGACCATACATGAGGGCACCCTTGGGAGCCTTGATACCTAATTTTTTAAATTTTTCTGCTTGCTTCATGGGAGCTACAACGGCTTCATCCAATTCCTCAATTTGTTTATCCAAACCACCAATATCTAGATAAGTTTCTGTAGGTTTTTCATCAACTTCCATAGCTTTAACTCTACTATCATATTCAGCTGGTAAAGTGTCCAAAACCAAGTATGAATCTTTGTTAACACCAATCAAGTCGCCAGGCTTCAAAGTTTCTGGATCAACAAGGCCAATCAATGGTAAAAAGACAGTTTGACGGGTGGAGGTTTTTACTACTGCTGATTTTCCAATTCTAGCAGCATCTAAATCAACATTTGCACCTTCTTCGGTAGCTTCACCTTCCATATCAAGTAATTCCACAACATTTCCAACAAGATAAGGTAGTTGTCTAAATGTAAAATTAGCATTAAAAAACAGCGATTTTAAAGGTTTTATTTACCTATTATTCTCTATTTTTTCCTTATTGTCTTTGATTTTTTCATTCATGGCCAATTTTTCGTGTGAAATTCTTTGAAACTCCGATCTCATAATTCTGATTTCATTTTCAAGCAGCTTCCTTCGGGTAACAATGTCACTAGTAGAAGCGTTTAAGATTCCATCGTCTAAAACGTCGTCGGTAGACTCGTTCATCTGTGCGTCTAAATCTTCAAGTGTAGCCATGGTGATCAATTGATGTTATGAGTTGTTTGTATTGGGGATGGAGAAGAAAGTTAGAAAATAGAGTGTTAGGTAGTCTAACTTGAGACTGGTGGTAGTGGTGGCAATTTTATCAGGGTAACTAGATTTCAAAAGGCTGAAAACACAAACCTGAATAGGAAATTATGAGAATATTAAATGTCAAAATAATCAAGATTAATTGAAATTTCAAAAAAATTCTATTAGATTTTGTGTTATTTCATTTGGATTTTTAAGTGATTTTTATTGATTTTTATCTATTATTCATTTATTTTTATGATTTTCATCTATTTTTTATTTATTTTTTATTTATTTTTTATTTATTTTTTATTTATTTTTTATTTATTTTTTATTTATTTTTTATTTATTTGTTTATTATTGATTTTTATTGATTTTCATTTATTTATTAATTTTTTTTATTTTTATTAATTTATATTAATTTTTATCTATAATTTATCTATTATCTATTGATTTTTATCTGTTATCTATTGATTTTCATTTATGATTTATCTATTTTCTATTGATTTTCATCTATGATTTATCTATTTTTTATTGATTTTTATCTATTTTTTATCTATTATCTATTGATTTCCATCTATTTTTCATCTATTATTAATTTTGATTTAAATTCTAAAAATCACAAAAATCACAAAATTCTCATCTCATTCTTGTAAAAAATAAAGAAAATGACAAAGAAAAATATAGCAGCCATACATGAAACATTGCCACAAAGATTTTAAAAATCTTTGTAAAGGTGCTCTATTTAGATAAACAAAGAAGTGATACTAAGCAGTCATGTAGTTGAAATCCTTGAAAATTATGTTGATCTTTAAGTTATACAAGTAACAGGAAGTTTCGATCAGCGTTTTTACAAATGTCAATCCTTTTTCTTTTCAAAAATTCGTTTAAAATGTCTTGAAGCAATGAATACAATCATTAGTCTTGATATTCTATTAAAAAAAAAGTTGTTTCTGTTGTTGAACATTTTTGCACTCAAGTGTTTCAATTACTGAATGCGGCTGATCGAAATTTCTACTAGTAAAGACTCAAGTAGAAAATCAGATAGAATGTGCGAAATTTTAATCTCGAAAGAGTGGTCCATGCACTACGATACCCTTTAAATTGTGAGTATATTGATCCTTGGACCTATTTCAATGCTGCAAGGTTCAATTAATTCATTTGAACTAGTAATCCTTTATCATTGCAATGCAGTAAGACCCGTAATATACTAGGCTACGAGAAGTTCTCAACGACTTAGCGATTGATACAATTGAGTCAGTATAGTGTAAAATGTCAATGTGATAAGTACTACTGACAGTCTAGGATGTAACATAGATTTTCTGACCAAGATAAATTTTTCTGATGCTGTATTATAACATTTTCAAGAAATAGTTAATTGAATCATTTAGAACATGGCAATATGAGTCTATAGTAAAATTCTCATTTTGAGATTTTGAGTGGGTCACTCTAGAAGGTAGTGGAGGAAAACAGAAAGAAACATCCACAGCAAAGCCTTGAGAACGTTTAAAGATGGTTCCAACATCGTGGGTTTCTCATCATTTGGGTTGAATTTTTTTCTATTTTATTTTTATTTTTATCTTTTAAGTGTAAATTTTTATATATTTGCGCATTTTTATTATTTATTATTTATTATTTATTATTTATTATTTATTATTTATTATTTATTATTTATTATTTATTATTTATTATTTATTATTTATTATTTATTATTTATTATTTATTATTTATTATTTATTATTTATTATTTATTATTTATTATTTATTATTTATTATTTATTATTTATTATTTATTATTTATTATTTATTATTT
>PPJE01000079.1:0-77914 GCA_003707475.1 Geotrichum albidum | reverse complement strand
GTCCACTACTTACTTAAGTATTAGGTTGTTGAATAATACACACAAAAAATTGTGGAACTACATTACAGTGTGGTTTAAAAATAATTAACACGAAACATTTTATGTTAAATTCACTTGGAAATTCAATGTTCAATAAATCAAGAGTGTATGGGTCATGGAAATTACTATATAGTACTGTTAAACATATTAAAAGAATGGTTCACACATAGATATCAACTAAATAATTTTACAGAACCTTCAAATTAGAGCAATTTTTCTTGAAGTGTCAAAAAGTGAAAAATAAATATATTAGTATAAACATGCATCAATTAACAAATATTGAAAATATATTAGACACGAAGAGAAGCTTCAAGAACACGTTGCTTCTTAGCAGTCTTAGCAACAGACTTTGCACCAAGAATACCACCACCCCACTTTTTACGAGACTCATCTTGCTTTTCAGCAAAGTTAGCTTCAATAGTAGAAACCAAATTAGAAAGAGCAGCTTTATCAGCATCTTTAACATCAACTAAAGCAACAGCTGAAGCAGTCTTTTGATGAACCAAAGTTCCAAGACGAGCTTTACCTTTAACAATAGCGTAAGGAATACCCATTTTGCGACAAAGAGCAGGAAGGAAAATAACTAGCTCAATAGGATCAACATCATTAGCAATAAGAACAAGTTGGGGTTTCTTGTTCTCAATAAGAGAAACAACGTGGTTAAGACCATATTTAACGACATAAGGCTTAGAAGAAACATCTTCCTTCTTTTTACCTTCAGCAATAGCAGCAGCTTCCTTTGTAAGACGCTCCTTCTTTTCAGCGCTAGTTTCAGGTCTATAGTTATTCAAGAGCTTGAAAGCTTGAGCAGCAGTGTTCTTGTCCAAAACAGTTTGAAATTGAGCAATAGAAGGAGGGACCTTGAGACGGAGGTTCAAGACCTTCTTTTGTCTTTGAAGACGAACATAACCAGGCCATTTAACAAAACGAGAAAGGTTTCTTCTAGGTTGAACAGCTTGTCCAACACCAAAGTTACGAGGACGCTTTTCAGTCAAAGGATTCTACACAAAATGTTAGATGACTTGAAATTGGGAGTTGAAAAAATCCAGAAATTTGGTAGAAATCTGAGAAAATCCAGAAATTTGGTAGAAATCTGAGAAAATCCAGAAATTTGGTAAAAATCTGAGAAAAATCCAGAAAAATGGTAAAAATCTGAAAAAATCCAAAAAATTGGTAAAAATCTGAAAAAACCCAGGAATTTGGTAAAAAATTTAAAGACCTACCTTTGGTGCTTTAGTAGCAGCCTTTGAAAACGGAGCAGTAGCAACTTTCTTAGATTTAGTAACGGGCTGTGTCATTGAGGAAACAAGTCAGTAAACAATGTTTAAATCTTTGTAATCACTCTACAGTCTTCAAGATATGAGACTCAGCATAATCATTCATACAAAATAGCCTGATAGTTTAAAACTAAATGTATTGAACTGATACATCACACTTGCAGGTGTAAATGATTACTCCAACTTCATAGGGAGGAGATCCTAACTTACCATTTTGATAAATGGCTTAATCTTGATGAATGTAAGAAGAAGAAGAGAGAGAGAAAATATATTTTGCAAACAGTATTCAACAATCAATTAGTGACTGCTTAGGGCTGGAACCTAACTTAAATTATCTTTAGGAAAAAAAACTGTACGAAAATTAGATTTTTGCTTGGTTCCTTACGTTGACACTACACGAATAGTATTTGACGTCTAAGAGGTAAGTGGTATCGTGATAGTTGATGATTGTATATTAATGTCGCTGTAGAAATGTCCAAGTCTAAGAATCATACCAACCACAACCAAATCAAGAAGGCTCACCGTAACGGTATTAAGAAGCCCAAGAGTTTCAAGTACCCATCTCTTAAAGGTGTTGATCCCAAGTTCAGAAGAAACCACAGATACGCACTTCACGGAACCCAGAAGGCTCTTGCCGCTCGTCGTGCTGAAGTTAAGTCTGCTTAGATTATGAAATTTTTGAAATCATATATTTAATACATTTTTGCTTTTAATGGTTTAGAACGGTAAAAGTTACAGATGACAATTTGTGATATTGAATTGCAATTGTGAACAAGAGTGATTATGTTTTGATATTGTGATTAAAAGTGTATGTTTTGGTATTGTTATTAAAAAATACATTGAATTGATGTTATTAAAGATTATATTGAATTGATATTGTTGTTAAGAAATACATTGAATTGATGTTATTAAAGATTATACTGAATTGATATTGTTGTTAAAAAATACATTGAATTGATGTTATTAAAGATTATATTGAATTGATATTGTTGTTAAAAAATACATTGAATTGATGTTATTAAAGATTATATTGAATTGATATTGTTGTTAAAAAATACATTGAATTGATGTTATTAAAGATTATATTGAATTGATATTGTTGTTAAAAAATACATTGAATTGATGTTATTAAAGATTATACTGAATTGATATTGTTGTTAAAAAATACATTGAATTGATGTTATTAAAGATTATATTGAATTGATATCGTGATAATAAAACATTGAATCGAAATCGTGATAAAAAAACATTGAAGGTAAATGTTAAATTGTGATTAATAAAGTTAAAGGTGTGAACTGAATAATAATAAAGAGTAATTAAAGGTATTAACTGTGCAAAGTTGACACAAGAGGTGGTTGAGTTTAATTTATGATATATTCAGTTATTTACGTGAGTTTATTAAATCAAGTAAATTGTAACCTGAATCTAATATGATTAAAGATTTAAATTATGAATTCAAGTAATTTTTACAAAAAATTCAAGACTAGAAATTCAATCTGTATGAATAGTGTATATAATATTCATAAAATTTATTTAGTATATTATACAATCTACAAAAAGAAAGTGTTTAAACTATTGAATATGAAGTTTTATTCAGTATATTATACAATCTACAAAAAGAAAGTGTTTAAACTATTGAATATGAAGTTTTATTCAGTATATTATACAATCTACAAAAACAGAGTGTACATACTATTAAATTTGAAATTTGATTCATTTTTTAAAAAATGTTCAAAAAGTAGTAATCAAGATCAAAGACATGAAATATACTCATAAACAATAAAAATTATTCAGTATACAAAAATCAACAAGAAAAAACTTTTGAAATAAAAGATGAGGTATTTTTTAAACAAAAAAAATACAAGATATTCAATAAAATAAAATATTAGACGAAATGCAAAATAAAAAACAAGATGAAATATTCCATGAAAAAAAAGATGAAAAACAAGATAAAATATTGATAAAATATAAAAGTTGAAAATATTAAATATCATATAAAAGTTAATCAATTGATTAAGTAAAATATTCAATAAAATATAAACAAAACAATTTAAAAATATCTATTTCAAACAATATTTTAAAAAATACAATATATTATCAAATATACTATTTACAAAATTCAATCTTTAAAAATCAAAAATAATCAATCTTTAAAAATCAAAAATAATCAATCTTTAAAAATCAAAAATAATCAATACTTGTTAATTAATCGTGTAACATCTTCAACAATTCATCTATTTTCATATTCAATATGTAATTGTTAAATTTCCATTTAAAATATTCAACAAAATTATTATATTCAACATGAAATATGTCCATTCATAATCTTTGGTACATGGCTTATTCACAATCTTTAATACAAAATACAAATTCTGTTTACAAATTTTAACATGAAATACAAGTTCTATCTAAAATCTGATATAAACTACGATATTTATTACCATTACCATTTCTACTTCAATCACCACCATCATCACCACCTTTTCTACCATCAACCACCTCTACTACCATCAACCACCTCTACTACCATCAACCACCTCTACTACAACCACCATCAACCACCATCAATCACCATCCCCAATCTCAAATTTAATACTTAATATCAAATCACATGATCAATTACATAAGACCCTTCATAGAGTCCACACGTAGCATATGGAGAATGGGATCTTTTTGACTCTCCAAATTGCCAACAATTTTATTTTATCAGCCTCCAATCCAAGCTCTTATTTTCCTTTTTCATCTCAGTTCAGAGACATTAAAGTTAAGTTAACTGAAAAAGTACACTTTGAATATGGCTTCAGCAGTTCCGTACGACGTCGATGGATTTAGCGCGGAATCTAACCCTTTCGCTCAAGACGATAACCAACCAGATTCCCCAATTGCATCCCACCATGAAGAAGACATCCACGAAGGCATCCACGAAGATATCCACCATGAAGACATCCGCGATGACGTCCACCATGAAGAAGAAACTTCTGGGTTCGAAGAGTCCCTGGCAAGTAACACGGACGAGAATCCGCTGGTTGCTAATAAAGATCCTGAAGACCCAATTGCTCCAACAGTTAAACTACCTGTATCACCTCCAAATACACAATCATTAACTGCAAAACCTGTGAAAAAATACAAACTCGTCTTGAAAATAACTGGCTTGGAACGACAAGGTAAGAAAGACCCCATCCTCAAGTTTGACGCCACAACCACCCTACCAAGATTCAGAACATCCTCCTTTAAGGATATTCGACGAACACATCACGAATTTGAAAAATTTGGGTCTCATTTGAATAACGCAAATCCAGAATGCTTCGTCCCTCCAGTTCCACCTTCAGTCTCTTCAGCTGGCTTTGGAACAGAAGAAGACGAAATTAAAGTGAAAAAAAGAATCCAACTCTGGCTCGATAGAGTCTCTAGTAACCCAATCTTGGCTAGAGACGAAGAATTCGTAAACTTCATTGAGTCCGACTTTGGATATAATCCTGTCAACAAAAGAAAACCACCAGCTAGTGGAATGACTCGAAAAGCTTTGAAACAGTTACAACCTCCCCCTGATGAAGTCTATGAATTGGCCCAATTTAGACCCATCATTAAGCAATTGTACTTGAATGGTCAAGAATCAGTCGCAAAACTTGAAAAAGTCTCGAAATCTCGAAGACACTTGGGTTTGGCCTTAAATGAATTTGGTACCAAAATCATTCAGTATTCAAACGTCGATCATGGAAGCACTAACATGGTCAATATGTGGAGACGATTGGCAAAAGTGATCACTTCAGTTGGTGACTTGGAAAGTATCAAAGCTACCTCAGAAGCTATCACTTTGGGTGATGGCTTCACTTGGGTTTCTCAAGATGCTTATGTTGCAAAAGAGACAATGACCAATAGACACTTGTTGATGAGAGAGTTGACAAAAGCCCAATCTAATACTAAATCAAAGCATCAAACTGCTGTTAAGCTTAAGGGCTCAACAAACATTAACCCTCTCAAAGTTGATGAAGCTATCGCAATCTTGGAAGATGCTACAAGTGCGGAAGAACAGCTCACAAACAAAGTTCGTCGTGTAACTGAAAATATGCTCATTGAAAAGCCTATTTTAGAAGAAAGAATCGAGGGTGATATTAAAAGCTATATTGCTGAATACGTTGTTAGAATTATTGAGTCGGAAAGACGCGCGTTAAGTGCGTGGGAGTCTGTTAGAATTGATGTCCGTTCTGCTGATTCTAAAGGTGGTTTGAGTAGATTAGGACGTGAAAACCATCCCACAAGACGAGGTGTTCCATTGCCTCAATCTCAAACTACAAAAGGTGATAGCTGGAGTGGTGATCGTACAGATAGAGCTCAAGACTTCAATGAACCTAACTTTGTGGAAGATTTTGCTAGACAGGATTCTGAAAATGATGATGATGCTAGAGATGAAGATAATCTCGTAGATGCTCGTAACGCTGCTAGTTTATTAGCTGGCTCGACGTTTTGATGTTTTACATAGTTTTCTTGGTAATACATGCTATTTTATGATGATATATATAATCAATGCGTAGAAAAGGAGAGTTACCACTTTTTTTTTTTAGTTTTCAATTCCAACAGTCCTAACACTCACTCTTACTTGTTAACCTTCATTGTGATTTAAAATGGGATTGTTTGAAGTGATTCAGCGTCTAATTGTCAAGTTTGGATTACTATCGAAGGTAATCCGAATATTGCCAGTGCTATCGATTCTGTCTACACTAGGTGGAATCGTTTTACTGGCAATGCTTCCCATGAATGGTCAGTTCAGAAACACGTACATATCGGAAAACGCATTGCTACCGGCACAAGCAAATACATACTTTAGAGAAACTGAGTGGAATATTGTGAGAGGATATAGAGAACGAGTATTTCAATTAGAAAATAGTACTAGTGCTGAGTATGTCATTTTGAAAAGATACGGGACAAAATACTAACCAAATTATAGACAAGCAGAACAAATTAAAGAATGGTTCAGTAATGTGGGATTAGAAGCATCAGTACAAGACTGGGAAGTAGTTTATGGTGATGAAAAGAGATCTGGCTCTAATGTTTATGGCATTCTTCATGCTCCAAGAGGTGAAAATACAGAAGCTATGGTTTTGGCAGCTCCATGGGTAAATCAAGATGGGCAATTCAATCATGGAGGAATTGCTCTTGTTGCTGCCTTGTCAAGATATTTGAGTAGGTGGACAGTCTGGTCCAAAAACATAATTTTTGTGGTTTCATCAGACCCTCATTTAGCAATGAGATCTTGGGTTGAAGCTTATCATTCCTCGCTTGGAACCACTGCAGGTGCAATAGAAGCTGCAATTGTGCTGGACTATCCTACTACTTCAGATCATTTTGAAAGTCTCGAAGTGGTTTACGAAGGTTTAAATGGACAATTGCCTAATCTTGATCTTGTTAATACGGCTTTGCTAATTGCAAGACATGAAGGATTACCAATTGTAGTTCAAGGACTGGAGAATATGAACTATCATAGTTACTGGCACAGAGCAACTTCATTTTTTAGAGGTATTATGGGACAGTTGTCTGCAGGTATCAGACCTGGTCCTGGATCAGATATGTTCAGTGGGTTCAGAATCAATGCAATTACAATTCGTGCTAGAGGAACAGAGGGTAGAGGTGATATTACAACTTGTGGAAGAATTGCTGAGTCTACTCTTAGATCAGTGAACAATCTTCTCGAACATTTTCATCAATCTTTCTTCTTTTACTTTTTACTGAGTCCCAGAAATTTTGTTTCAATTGGTACCTATCTTCCAGCCGTCTTTTTAGTTGCATTGACGTTTTCATTGATGGCATTTTACAATTTAGCTAAGCGGGTTATCAATTCAAAAAACAACTCATTTTTGGATCGTCAAAGTGTTCTCTATCCATTCGGGCTCTTGTTAAGCATCTATGTGTGCTGTTTTTCATTCGGATTTTCTACATTGAAGCTATTGTCTACGAAAACAGTGGTTTATATGATTATGGCATTTTCAACTATCCAATTGAGTGCAACCGTTGTATTTTTGAAATCAGCATTTAATGGAATTACAATCACGCCCGTTTTCCACTTGTCTGCAGTTTCATTATCTGCTGCCCATTCTTACGCAATGATTGTTCATGGTTTAGTTTTAACAACTCTGGGTATGCTTAACTTTTCCCTTGGATTTTTCCTTGGAGTTGTAACATTCCCTTTAGCTTGGGTAACACCATTGGAAAAGGCTACAGATATCAAACGTCACTATATTGTTTCGACTATTCTCATTACCATTAGTACTCCATGGATATGGCTGAAGCTCATATCATATTTATCCAGTCATGATGATTTACCCATAACACACGCTAAGCATTCATTTTACGACATTGTTGATAATCTCCTATGGGGATGGAGAGGGCTAGATATATGGACCTGGGGGATCATTTCTGGAATTTGGCTACCATTATGGCTCTTGAGTATCTGTGTTGCAACTTTAGGAAATTCTACAACAGAGCAGTCTAAAGTCAAGAAACAGTAAGGCACTTATATAATATATGTACCGTTTTCCTTTATATATATTGCTTGGGATATACAAATTTTGAAAATGGTTACATAACGTGGCCTTTTTTACTATGTATTCTAACAAACCCCTTTGACTTAACTTGTTCATTAAAACAATTCTACAACGTCAAATCGAGATTCAATGGCCGCAGATAAATACACTATTATTCTACCTACTTACAATGAGCGCAAGGTGAGTGCAATAAGTTAAAATTGATTCAGTATTCTAACTGTCTATAGAACTTGCCCATTATTACCTGGCTTTTGGCGAAAACATTCAAGGAGCACAAGATTGACTGGGAACTAATCATTGTTGATGATGGCTCTCCTGATGGAACTCAAGAAATCGCCCACCAACTCATCAAGGTGTATGGTGCTGATCGTATTCTTTTGAAGCCCCGTGCTGGTAAGCTCGGTCTTGGAACTGCGTACGTTCACGGTCTCCAGTTTGCTACTGGTAACTTTGTAGTCATTATGGATGCCGACTTTTCCCATCATCCTGAAGCCATTCCTCAATTCATTGCTCTGCAGAAAGAGCACAATTATGACATTGTTACTGGTACTAGATATGCTGGAAATGGTGGTGTATATGGATGGGATCTCAAGAGAAAGTTGGTTTCTAGAGGTGCTAACTTTTTGGCTACCTTATTGTTGAGACCAAATGTTTCTGATCTAACTGGTTCTTTTAGATTGTACAAAAAGCCAGTGTTGGAGAAAATTATTGCTAGCACTAAGAGTAAAGGATATGTTTTCCAAATGGAAATGATGGTTCGTGCTAGATCATTTAACTTTACAATTGGTGAAGTGCCTATTTCTTTTGTCGATAGACTGTATGGTGAAAGTAAGCTTGGAGGTGATGAAATTGTTGGATATCTTAAAGGTGTTTGGAATCTTTTCACTGATGTTTAAACAATGAACAATTCTTCTTTGTTGTCTTGATGTTTTAATTCGTTGAACGTTTCTGTTTGACTTGATTTATTTAAATGCTATATTCAATTGACGCGCTCTTGATTTAAATGTTTCAAAATTTAAAATCAATGAATTTCACTGATTTAAAAACTGAAATTTATTTTTATCTTGATTTTTCAATTTTGAAACCATGAAAATTATCTAGATGTTGATTTTTTGATCTTGAAACTATGAAATTCATCTTGATTTTGATTTTTCAATTTTAAAACTATGAATATGAAATTCTTCTTGATTTTGATTTTTCAATTTTAAAGCTATGAGATTCATCTAGATTTTTCAATCTTAAAAACTATGAGATTGATCTTGATCTTGATTTAAATGTTTAAATTTATGAAATTTATGAAAATTCAACATTATATTTTATGTTTTTTAAAATCTTTAAATCTATTCAAAATTTCTAAATTTCTAAATCTATTCAAAATCTCTATATCTATTCAAAACCTTTAAATTGAAATTTTTTAAATCCATGTCTCTATATACATGATACTAAATCTCTAAATCTTGATTTTCATGTTATTCAATATCTTTAAATGCTAAACCATTTCTTAATCTTTCAAGGTACAATTAACAGGAGAAAAAAGAATGCATTTCATTAAATATGCTGTATATATTATATTGAGCCCAGGTTATTCAGACCTCTATTCGTAAGTTCGTTAATGTATAGTCGATGGAAGGAGAATTAAAGAAAAGCATGACTAGCTTAAGTTGGTAATAAATAGAATGCAAAAAGTCATGAAAATTTATTGAAATTGTAATGAAGATTCATTTCCAACCTTTTCCACCTTTTCAAAAGTTTGTGCCGGTTCGTTGTTAACTGGATTTGATGTTACTGTTGTTAATGGATTTGCTACTGTTGTTGATGGATTTGAAACTGTTGTTGATGAGTTTGCTACTGTTGTTGATGAATTTGCTACTGTTGTTGTTGCTACTGTTGTCAATGGATTTGCTACTGCTTTTGCTGTTGTAGCTGCTACTGTGGATGTAGCTATTGGTTTTGATAAAAAAAGTTTAGGTGGTAAAGGTAATATAGCAGCTCTAGATGCTGAAACCGGTTTCCGAACACAAAGTCTTCGTTTTCTATTTGAAGACAAGTTATCGTCTCCATTAATATCTTCAACTTCATCTAAACCTCGTTTCTTGCTTGATTTCAATTCCACGGGTCCCAGAATTTTCAAATTGGTAGTTTGATACGATCGTTTACAAGCGAGTCTAGGTAATGAAGGATTACGGGACGCTGAAGATGATATTGGCGGGACACCACTAGAAGACATTAAATGATTCGCTTCTTTCACTAAAGGTAGAGGATCCATATATGATTCAAGCAGAGCTAAATTTTTCTGTTTGTTGATTTTTGCTTCTTCAAGCGGTGGGTAAACGATAGCTTCCTCTTCTCGAACTCTTGCTAAACATCTTTCCAGGTAAGAAGATTCTTCATCTTCATCTTTAACTTCTGATAACTCAGATTCCGATTGAGAAGTATCGTCGTCTTCTTCTTCTTCTTCATTTTCGCTTTCTACTGGATCTTCATCGTCATCTCTATCAGTATCTTCTTCGTTGAAGCTATGTACAATTCGAGAGGCCAGAATAAAGCTACTGTCGAATTTAACTTGTTTTCGTTTTTGAGTAGGCACTCGCATTGAAACCATTGCTTCATCTTCGTCTTCTTCTTCTCCAGGTTTATTCTTTAAAATTCCCTTTATAGGTCCTTTTCTTTTTTCAGAATTTTCTTCTTTAAGTTCAGAAAACAACATGCTTTCATCTAGATCCGTATCGCACGAAGTTTCACTCTGGATCATAGATTCTATGATTATTGTGTCAGTTCTAGCAGCAGTTGGAGTTACGATTTTGACATTTTTGTCACTGTTTGCAACGGCGTTTCTTGTTTTTGGTTTGATTGCAAAGTTTGACGAAGTAGCTTGAAGAACAGTAACAGGCGAGGGACTGCTACTCATATTGAATCAAAGGATTGGGTTTCTCTCTAATGTATATAATTAAGAGAAAGATGATAGGAAGAGGAAAACAAGAAAATAAGGAAAAATAAAAAAAAATAAAGATTAAAAAAAAAATTAAAATAAAAACCAAAAAGCTCAACTAACTATAACTTTTAGAACCTCCATCCCATTAAGAAAACACTTCATTTTTCTGTGACAAACCTGATTTCTAAGGAATTCACGAAGGTTTTAACGTGAAATCCATGTGGAAAGTCATTCAAAACATTGCCAACCACACTATCATGATACAGGGTTAGGGCGTATATATTACTTGTGTGAAACGCGTAAGTTAATTAAAAGTCCCAAAATAGCAAAACTACGTGAGCGCGTGTTTGTCTAGTTTTTAAAGCGGGAGATTTTTATATTTGTGAGCTAGAAGTTAAGTTAAATGGTGGCGAAGCGACAATCGCCTGTTTACTATTAAAATGAAAGTAGTGGCAAAAAAAAGGGCCGAGCAGGGAATTGAACCCTGGACCACTCGCAATTTGCAATGCCCAAAGCGAGTATCATACTACTAGACCACACGGCCAAATTTCCACACTAAAAGTTTTGAAAGCTGTATATATTTATAAGTTTTAAAAAATCAAAAAAAAAAAAAAAAAAAAAAAAAAAGGTCCAAGTATCTGAATAGTTAAAATTATTGATTGATTGATTGATTAAAAAAAAAAGGTCTTATATAGTGAATTTGTTATATAAAACGATAAGTATTTGAATAGTTAAAGTGAATCAATTAATCAATCAACTAAAAAAATATATATATCTTTCTATCTTGAAAAAAAAAAAACCAGCAAAAGCTGTTGTATTAAGAAACAAATGGGAAATTCTTATAATTATAGAAGTTGTACTTTAATAGTACGACTTCGTCGTTCTATATAGTGAAATTTGTTATATAAAACGACAAGTATTTGAATAGTTAAAATTATTGATTGATTAAAAAAAAAGAACCTATCTATTGAAAGAGAAATTGATGCCTATTTTTTAGACAATTTATAGCTAAAACTGTTGTTTTATCCATCAAGATGGTCATAGTGTTTATTAGGGTCTTTTCAGAGTTTTTATCTTTACTTTAATTTTTTTAGACTGTCAAATTTTAGTACTGTGCCTTGAAATTTTATCAAAATCAAGGATTTAGATATGAAAAATAATGATATTCGGGATCTTTAAATTCTTGATATTTATATTTGTGATCTTATTTCATAATTTTTATTCCCAATCGTTTTATTCTTGATATATATTTTAAACTGTATTTGGTTTTCTACTAATTCTCATTTTTAATTGAGAACCTTTTGTCAATTGAAAATCCATTTAAATATCTATCAAACTGATTTAAATCTTGTATAATATATCAAAATCTTGGTAATTAGATAAATAAATCAACACTGGTTCTTTTCAATATATTACAATGCTACAAAGTTTCGACTTTGAATGAAACTAATTAATAAAATTATTTTGACAGGGCTGAAATCCATAATACTTGAAAAATTTAATATTTTTACTCTGAAACGCTTTGTATCAAAGTGTCAACGGTTGTCAATCAAAACCGTTAATACAATGATACCTCAAATGATTTCAATCATCAGTGCAGCACATTTATAGAGTAAGAGAAGTAGTACTAATTACAAACTAATTACAAAGACTAATTGGGCTAGAATGAAGCACCTTGAATCTTGATATTACTGGTATAATAGATGCCTTAAGTTTAGAATAAAGGTTTTGAGTTAGTTTATGATGATTTTACCATCCAACTTGTATTATCCAATTCATGATACTATCCAACTCACAATACTATCCAACTCACAATACTATCCAACTCACAATACTATTCAACTCATAATACTATCTAACTTATAACACTATTCAATTCAATGATTCAATTATTAAATCTTGAGGTAGTTTAAAATAAATCTTAAAAAGGTAAATTTGGTTGCTTTAAAACTGCAGCTTATAGAGCCCATAGTTTATGATTGCTAGGAAAGGTAGTGCCAGGCGAGTTCAAATTCTAAAATTATTGGTGATTCTGAAGTCTTCTTGTTCAACAAGTTCACTAACAGAATTCAACATTTCAGTACTACAATTTACCGCGAGCTTATGTGTAACACTCTTGTTTAAATATAATGATTTCATGATTTCGTACGAAACCATTCAAGTAACTTGAGTTATCTGTTATCGATAAGCATCAAATTAGTCGGTAAACTAGATGGTTGGCGATATCGGTAAGTTTTTAAAACGGCTATTAAAGGGTTTTCACAGTTGATTAATTCTTGATTGACTGTAGAAATCATCCATATAGTACTTGTTCAAATCACACTCATCCTCCCAAACTTGTATACATTCATATCTACTTCGTTCTAAACTCACCGGCTACGGCGGCGGTTAAAAATCATATTCCCCAGATTTCTCTACAGCCCGAAAAATTGAAATATATCTGTCCCAATCTCCACATATTTCTTCCTTTCCAATCATCTTTCCCTAATATAAGCAAAATGGCACCAACCTCTCACTCTTTAGATTCCCAAAAAACTGCTGCAGACCTCATTGCTTTTGGTGGTTTCCCTCATCCTCACTTGATTCCTACTTTCTCAGACCCTTATCAAAAACGTAAATGGATTCTCCAACATTTGGCAGGAGCTTTCCGAGTCTTTGCCCGTAAAGGCTTTACCGAAGGTTCAGCAGGTCACATCTCCGTTCGTGATCCCGTAGATCCTTCAACCTTCTGGATTAACCCTCTGGGAGTTCACTTTGGCTTGCTTAAAGCAGAAGACATGGTCCATGTCAATGAAGATGGAAAAGTCCTTGAAGATGGTAATCAACATGCCGTTAATACTGCTGGTTTCATGATTCATTCAGCACTACACAAAGCCCGTCCAAACGTTAACGCTGCTTGCCATACTCACTCAACTTATGGCCGAGCATACTCAACATTTGCGAAAAAACTAGAAATGATAAATCAAGATGTTCTCATTTTCTTCAACAGTCACTCAGTATATGAAGGATATGGAGGTGTTGCTCTCGAAGCTGAAGAAGGTGTCCATATTGCTGAAGCTTTAGGTCCTGAAAACAAAGCAGTCATTCTTCGTAATCACGGTTTACTGACGGTAGGCGAAACTGTTGACGAAGCTGCTTATTTATACACCCTCATGGAGAAATCGTGTGAAATTCAAATGCTTGCTGATAATTTGGCTGAAAGGAAAGGTTATGAAAAGAAATTGGTTGACGATGAAGAAGCTCAATGGACTTTTGACCGAACTGCAGATGCTGCAGGCATGTATACTGAGTTTCAACCAGATTTTCTTTACGAAGTCGCTAAATCAAATGGTGAACTTTCAAGCAGCACCAAATTCTAACAATTTTTCAAGAGCTTTTTCAAGAAAAATGAGTAAACTTTTAGAAATTTTAGTGAAATATCATTTTTTTTTTTATTTTCATTTTCATTTTATTATTTTCATTTTCTCATTTTTAAATCTTGAATCTTTAATTTTTTCTAAATCTTTTCTCTTCAAATTTTTAAATCTTCTCTAAATCAGTTTCTACTAATTATTTTTCACATTCGTAACAGTTTCTTATGTAGGATTGACAGGATTGACGATTTGCTCTCTAAGAGAAATAAATAAATAAATCATTAACTATTATATCGTTCAATCTAAATCTTTGACTATCAACCATGATATATATATGCAGGAAATACTTTACTCTTGATTCCCCAAATTAAAACTTCATATGCACTATTAACATCTTGTATACTGCCTTTGCGGCCATTGCCTCCTCCTGAACCACTTACTTTCTTATGGTACATATGATCAGTAGATGGTTCAAGAAATTTTGAAATATGCTCAAGACTCTTTAAAGCTCTAGCTTCATCTCCTTCAATCTCATAGCCATTCATCTTTCCATGCGCTTTCAAACCCTTATGATTAAGTAGTTTGTGAACCAAATAATGCAGCCATAATACATTAGTGAGAGGAAAAAAACAAGCCCATTCAGAATTCTCACTAATATTGATATCTTTTGAAGCACCAGAGCTAACAGAAGCTGTATCACCAAGAGCACAATTATGAGCAATAACTCTTGATCTCATTAGTCTATAAATCTCAGATTGATAATCTCCTTTGCCCTTGTAAAATTCTGGATGATCCATTCTAGTATAAACAGGACCATCTTGCTCACTGGTTCTTGATAGTTTATAATCAATTAAAGTGACTCTCAACGTAGTTTTACTTTGAATCAAGTTTCGAATATCTGTCAAAAAATTTCCCTCTTGCTTTTCTTCAATACCCTGTTGCATTTTATAAAGTAAATCTTCAGGCTTCACTTCAACGACCTTATCTGAAATGAGAATATTACCCCAATGCAAATCGCGATGTTCAAACTGATGTTTTGCCTCAGCTTCAGCCAAAATAGCAGCAGTTTGCCAAAAAACAGATTCTGCATCTGTCCATGATTCAAGATGGTATCTTTCCAAGTCAATACCTGCTTCGGCTTGTGTAACGATACAATATAGCTGATTTTCGTCATATATGTCTGGACGTATACCATCTTTAGCACTGGGTTTGTTAGACTGATTTGCCCACTGTTTAATAAGAAACTCTGGATATTTTCCCTTAACGACTGCAATATCGAGAATATTTACAAATCCAGCAACACCTTTTAAAAGCTTAGCAATGACGAGTTCTTGAATAACATCTTGGATTTGAGACTGGCTCAACTCTTCGCTACCAAATGGAATGATTTTAAACACTTTAGCAAGGTTTTTAGATGTTAGCTGTACAAACACTTCACTTGATGCAGACGAGCTTAATTTTTCAATAGGGCCATCAGAGTTGAGGGCGTAGAGGAATTTGTTAAAATCTTGAATTTCCTGTTTTCCGCACATGCCCATGAGTCTTTCCATCTGGTACAAATTATGCTGCTCAAAAGGTACAGCCACAGTTAGGGAGCCGTTTGCGTCGAGACGGGTGAGAGACATTAAAGAGCTAGTTGCTCTAAGCTTGTTTTTTAATTTTTCACGCGAAGTATCATTAGGCGTCGGCAAAGAAATCACTGGTTTTTGCTGGTCTGCGCTGCTTGTTGTAGGAAAAGTAAAGCTGCCCAAGAATGATTTTCTTGAGCTTAGCGTGTTGTGGGAGCTAGATCCTCTGAATATAAAGCCCGAGGAAGATGATTTGATTGATTTTTTGACATCGTTGAAGGTGCTATTTTTCTTATTTAGGGCTGTTGGAGAGGCAATCTGAGGAGAGTTCTCCTTGTCGGCTTTCTTGTGCTTAACGGGGGAAGAATCGCGCCTGAAACTTCTAAAAATACTTGAATTCATAACCGAGTTTCGTGAACGGTGACCTTTTTTGTAATTATGAGTTGGTGAGACACCAAGTGTTGTTTGGTCTTCAAGATCGTGGGGGTCGGAGGAAAAGTGAGAATCGCAATTGACCAGCTGGGTAGGAAGTGAAATGCTTGCTTTTGTGATTTTTTTACGGGTTTTAGCAGAATCTTTCTTGTATGATAACATCTGGTTGAAGTTTGTGGGACTGGATTCACTTTTAAATGCCAGTAGAGTTGAGTCTCTAGATGACAAGGCAGGAACAGTTTGGAACGAGCTAGTTGACGATACTGATATTGGTGAGTAGTGAGGAAAGATGTGTTCAGACTGTGATGAAGTAAAGCTTGAAGGAGTAATGTTTCTAATTTGAAATGCGGGAGAACCCTTAATTGAGACGTTGCTTGTCGATGGAGCGCATGGTTGTATTCCGAGGAGCTCAACGTTTTGATGCAGAGAAGGCGATGAAGAACAAGACTCGAGTGTGCTGATGGTTGAAGTTTGGCTGTTTCTAGATTTGGGAATAGGCGTGCTGGATGAAGCATTAGCACTAGTATTTTCAATTGAAATAAGCGAAAAGTGTTTCAGCGTTGAGATTGTAGAGGTATCTGATGCGTGTTTGAGTTTTATCTGTTGTTGAGTGTCGTCTAGCGGTTTGTCTGATATAGATGGAGTACTAGATACCGAAGACGACAGGGAGAGGTTTGGTTTATGCTGAGGATCGAACATGCTTTTTGATGGAGAGACAGAAGTCACGGATAAGGGAGACAGGGGCTCTCGGGAAGTTGAAGAAGGGAAGATGTACTGTGCATCTTTCGGTTGCAGGTTATTTTTGGACAGCAGCGTAGTGGCATTTGTTGTTGTTGTAGGAGGAGTGCGTTCTGTTGTAGGGGTTTGCAAAGATGTTAACAAGGCTGATTCTTTTGTAGACTTGAAATGGTTTGTAGTGGGTTTATTTGTTAATTTGGGGTGGTTGAATTCTGAGTGGTTTGTTGATTCAAAATGGTTTGTGGATTCAAAATGGTTTGTTGATTCAAGATGGTTTGTTGATTCAAGATGGTTTATGAAATCAGAATGGTTTATGAAATCAGAACGGTTTGTGAAATCAGAATGGTTTGTTGTGGATGTATACTGGTTTGTTGCGGATACAGAATGGTTTGTTGCGGATACAGAATGGTCTGTTGTGGATTCACAATGGTCCGTTGTAGACAAAGTAGAATCAGACAAAATAAGATTTGTTGGAGACAAGATAGAGTCCGTTGTGGACAAGGCAGGTTCCGTTGCAGACCCTGATATAAGAGTATGATCTGTAGATCCAACGGGTTTCATTCCCAGGCTACTGGCATGATCAAAATTCGTGTAAAACGACTCGTTAAGGTCTTCACCATACGCCTTTGCGCTAAAGTCCAAATCAGAAGAAAGATCGGGCAGGTTTAATCGAAAGTTTGATATGTCTGGTAGAGGAGACGTCGGGACATGTTTGGCAGGAGGACTTGGATCGTAGTTTGTGCCAGAGAAGGACCTGAATACAGAAGACCGTCTAGCATGGCGTTTATTTCTAGCAGATGTTGAGTGGGAAGTATCCATGGCTAAAGCTCATTAGTTAATGGACCAAACTCTAGAGACAAAAACACACGTACTAATAATTTAAACTCGAAAAAACTCTGAGTTCCGGACTTTCGTGTTTAGGCGATGCAAATAAGAAGGAATGGTAGGGGAGTCAACCGACTTTAGGAAGACAGATTAGCGGAACGTTAGAGGAGAGGGTATGAAGAAGAAGAGAGTTGGATGATAGAATTTGGCTTGATTTTAGCTATTTTTGTCCGTTTTCTTGACATTTAACAGGGTTAGGACCTGCCGACACAAACAATGCACAATGCTACAACAGGCAGTGGAGAAAGTTGGGAGGATTGTTGGTTGTTATTGATATGGTAGTTGTTGATATGGTGGTTGTGGGTATGGTGATTGTTGATATGGTTGTATTATGGCTGTGTAATGATTGTTGATATGGTTGTATTATGGTTGTATAATGATAGATATGATGATAGATGATTGGTGTCTGAAAAATTATATTCAAGTTCAATTTTAATCACGATAATTATATTCAAATTTGTTCATATCAGTTAATATATTAGTCAATGTTCATGTATTGATTTCACGCTTAACGTGCACAGTGCACAATGCTTAAACCTTATACTGAAGCACTTTCAACATTTTAAGCATTTTCCTGCAGTCTTTGTTGATGAATTTCTACGTTTTTGTACATTTTATGGACTTTTACGTATTTCAACCCTGTCAATTTTAACGGTTGTAGTTAAAGCCCGTCTAAAAATATATCTTGTGTGGAAACTCTGAGCAAGTTTAAAACGGAATTGAGAAAGTGTGGGTCTTTTAAAGGTTTATTGAACACCATTAGTTACATTTCTTGTCTAAAGGACTATTATCGTCATGAAACTTTCAACTCCTGTTTACTTTTTTGAACTCTGGTAGGTTTCTTTAGATTTTTAGACATGAACTGGATCTCTGCATTTTAAGGTACAATTTAAACATTTTCCATAACAGGAAATTACAATTCTATATTGATTTTCATAGGTGAAATATCGTTTGTTTATATTATTACTTGATTCTTGATATATTACTTTGTTATTTTCATAATACTTTCAATCGTTCCATCACTCAATCAATTATTCTATCAATCAATCAATCAATCAATCAATCACTCCATTACTCCACCACTCAATCAATCATTACAAATCATATTGATATATTCTCTTTTAAATAAATTAAATTTAGTCCTAAATCAAAACTTTCATTATGTGTCTACTAAACAACAAACTTTTTAGCAATCACTGACATGATTTTCACTATACAATAACTATTCTTTCATCTTGAATTGTTGTGTCCAAGACATTTTATTAACTCATAAATAAATAATAAACCTCCATTTCTTTAAAAAAATTATAGTCATTGACCGTAGCATTGCTTTTCAAGCTACTATCTTGACTTTGCCCTTTGCTTTACCTCAATAGTTTTTAGTCGTGCCATAATATTATGCCCAATCAACACTCTTCGCGTTCAAGCTCTGTTTCTTCAAAATCTAGCTCATTTGACACTCTTTCTTCTTTCTCTCCAGACACTTCTCAAGAATCACTCCCTCCCATTCTAAATTTGCTATCTTCTACTCTCCCCAGTTTTAGCATTGATAATGACATTAGTTCTGCTGTAGAAAACTTTGTATCCAGTGATTCAAGCCAAATATCAATTCTACAACGACATCAACAGCAAAATCAACAACAGTTTAAAATATCTTTTCTTGTTTCTCCAACTACATCTTCCGAAGATTTAGCTTCTAGCATTCTTTCTCTAAAACTAACTAAAGATCAAAAAACTGAACTCAATACTCAGGCAAATGCTCTTCTATATCAACAAATTAAAGAAATTAAAGCTGAACAAAAAACTTCTGACTGTCCTGTTTCAAATCCAACTGATGACAATGAACAAAAGCCTCTTTCCAGAAGAGTCAGCATTCATCACCACTCTGAAACTGGCCAACGTATAAGACTAACTAGAAATCCAAGTTCCTACATTTCCAGATCAGGATCATCTGTTGGAGACTTTTTTATTGATCCCAATTCTCCAACTGCTGCATTTGAACATCGTGTGGGCTTTGATACTTTTGACGATAAATATGCAAATCTGTTTACTGTCACTCTGAAATCAAAACATTTAGATTATAACATCTCCAGGCTATCCAGAGTTTTCATGTGCGGATTTGTACCCGGAAAAGAACACTCTGAAAATGCCTTATCTTTTCTAATGACTGAACTCGCGGAGAACGGAGACACCATTGTTTGTGTTCGTGTAATTCCTGCATCTTCAAAGCTATCAACCTCAGAGAAAGCTTTACAAGAAAAACATTACCTAGATGCAGCTCATAAAATTCTTGAATCAATCATGTTGAAAAACAAACTCAAGAAAAAAATCCTCATAATTGTCGAATTTGCTGTTGGTGAAATCAAAGAGATTTTTCTCAACATGATGCAAATATATGAACCTTGTGAGGTCATTATTGGAACAAAAGGAACTAGAAGTAACGAGTTGATTAGAGGACTTATGCCTGGCTCTTTTTCAAAATGGTGTCTCAAAACAATGCCTGTACCCGTTGTTGTCGTTAAACCAAACAGAAAATTCGAACAAGAAAAATTGAAGAGAGTTAATAATCCTAAAAAAATGTGTTACAAGAAAGAATTTGTCGACGAAAAGCAAGAATCAACCAGCATCAAGGTTTATGAGAAACTCTGTACAAATACTGGTCTCACTCCACAGATTCCTTTATTCTTACTTCAAAGAGATTTTGAAACCACTACAAGTCGTGCAACAAATCAAGCAATTTTGGATTCAAGTTGTCCAACTCCACCGCTATTAGATCTCAATGAACCCCAAATACCCTCTACGTCTCTCCTTCCCTATCAAATTCTATAGCTTCACAAATGAAGCACATCACAATTTATTTCTTTAAACCATATCTACTCTTTTGAATTCTTGAAATTTCTCTCTGGATATGTTCTGTTGTAAATAAAAGGCTCAGTGATTGTATCTTGGAATCTCCTTACTTTAACACCTCCCCAACCATCAATAGCCTCCAAGGCTGATCCGTTATCGTCAAATGCTCTTTTTAAACTTCCATAAGAAGTAATTAATGATAATCCGTCTTTTTTGTTCACTCCTTTGATTTTACCCATTGCGTCAACTAACCGTGTCTCATAATCTTCTTTAACTTTTCCTTGAATTGATTTAGCACTTTCTCCTTCTCCATATTTCAGTAATGAAATGTACATTCCTGATTCTACCTCATTCCAAGCTAGCAGCATTGTGAACCCTCGCGCCAGAGTGATCAAAGTCAATTCTCGCAACGCATCTGCATGGTTTTCAATATCAACTTGTACAAGCAATATTTTTAATTGCTGAAACCTTGAATCCTGACTAGCATTCATCAATGCAACGATTCTGCGTTGAATGTACTCTGGATGTAATCTATGATACTTTAAAGACAGGAACAATACTGCACAAGAAGGACTAGGAAGATAATCTGGAGTGATATCACCCCATTCCCATGGCACAGAAACCAAATGATTCAGTAAAGGATTACCTTTCTGTCGAGAAGAAACAATAACATGATTTTTAGCGAATGCTCGATTTCGTTTAATCCCTTGAGTTTGTGGCGTATTAACACTAGGTTTGATAACTGCTGCAGCATTTCGCAAAGTAGTAGGTTGACTTGATCCTATACGAGACTCAACTGTAGACTTAATTACTGGTGTTTGTGTATCAGGTTTTAATGTATTTTGTGCTGGAGCTAGGTTTTGTGCAGATGCTGCAGGTAATGTCTTTTTAGAAGCTACTGGTAACGTCTTTTTAGAAGCTACAGGCAATGTCTTTTTAGGAGCTGATGATTGCTCAGCGGCACTGTTGGATTTCAAAGACTTGATTGACTCCAATATAGCATTAGTACGATCTTGATCCATTGTTAATATATTGAGGTGGGATTATTTTTAAAATGTATTTATTTGGAAAATTTCCCAACTCCTTCTCTTACTTTTCAACCCACAATGTCGCAAACTACAGGTATATATAATAGACTTTTTTGTAATCCATGAACTAACCATATCTCAGTTGACGTTCACACGCTATCGGCACCTCAATTAGCAGAAGTTCAGCAACAACTTCAGCAAGAGATCCAGCACTTTAGTACTTCATTTCAAAAGCTTCAACAAGCTCAGCACAAATTCGCAGAATGCCGTTCTACAGTAAAGACATTTTCTCAGCCTGAAAATGAGTCCAAACCACTGCTTGTACCTCTCACTACTTCTTTGTACGTGCCTGGCAAAATTGTGGACTGTGATAAAGTCATGGTAGACGTGGGTACTGGATATTTTGTACAGAAAGACTCCAAAGATGCATTGACTTTCTTTGACAAGAAAACGACTACTTTGAAGGAAAATCTTGTGGAACTGGAAAAGATTGTAACTCAGAAATCGTCTAATTTGCGAGTAATTGAAGCTGAGCTGAACAAAAAGCTACAAGAAAAGACCGAATCCAAATAGAATTTCAGTTAATTCAATTTCTACGAAACGTCAAATAGAGGAAATATAGAAGAGATTGAAGCTTATGATTCTTTGGAATTAAGTGCATTTTTTTAGAATTGTAAACTTTTCAATGCGTAGGCTTAAATCAAAGCCTTCAATCGTAGGCTTAAATCGTAGGCTTCAATCGTGAGCTTAAATCGTAGGCTTCAATCGTGAGCTTAAATCGTACGCTTAAATCATAGACCCAAATCATGGACCTAATTCATGGACCTAATTCATGGACCTAATTCATAGGCCTTTTAGAATTGTAAACCAAATTCATAGTCCTACTATTTTTCAGAATCGTATTCGATAGTAACTGGCCCATCATTTACAAGAGCTACATCCATCATTGCTCCAAATTGACCGTCAAATACCTTGTCGCTATTGAATCCTGCTCGAATCTTTTCAAGAGCCAAATCGTAAAGGTTCTTTGCACGTTCACCCTTCTCAGCACCATGAAAATCAGGTTTGGATCCTTTGCGAATGTTTGCATAAAGAGTGAATTGCGAAACACATAAAATCTTACCATCAGGCAAGTCTGATACAGCCCGTTTCCACTGCGAAGACCCGTCTTCAGTTGGCCACAATCGAAGACGCAGAAGTTTGTTTGCAAGCTTATCGCATTCAGCTTCAGTGTCTTTAGGACTAATTCCAATCAAAACAAGCAAACCTTGATCAATTCTAACAAATGTCAATTGGCTACCTACAATACTACTGGTTGTACATACTTTGAAATGATCTTGCCATCAACTGTAACACTGGCAGACTTGACTCTTTGAATGACGGCTCTCATGGTAATGCTTTGATGTTTTTCAAAAATAGCTGGTCAAGTTTTTTTCATTGAAAAGACACAAAATCTTCCCAGTCTCTAACCCTTTTCAACGTTCCGCATAGTTCTCCATTTCTACTTGTTCTCTTCACTGGCTTTGCGTACTCGATGAGCTGTTCCGCTGGTAACTGCTGCAGCAGTGCAAATTCACAACAGCCTCTTGATTCTTTGAATATGGCATCTACAGATTATTCCGCCCGTCAAAATCTGCAACAAAAACCCGACATCCTACAACAGAGAACCGACATTCTGCATCAAAGAACCGACGTCTTTCAGCAGACACCCGACATTTTCCATCAAAATCTACATCAGACACCCGACAATCAAAACATAATCTCACCGCAGTCAGATAACAATAGCGATTTAGCTCAAGAGGTCAGTAAAGTTAAAGTCAGAAAGACGCAGCGTGTTCCAAAGTCTTGTACGTCTTGTGCAAAGAAAAAAATCAAGTGCAATAAAGTCATCCCTTGTATCCCATGTATTGAGAGAGGTGAAGCGCATTCTTGCGCTCGAGAAGTTGTGCTTGTTAAAGGTTTGATACACAACATGGACTCTAATATAGATCCAAACATTTCACCAGCATTCATTAACAAAATGAGACAGCTGGAAATTGAAAATTCAGAGCTTCTAAAACAGGTATCCTCGCTACAACAGCTCGTTATCAAGTTACGACAAGAGAAAAAACTATACAACAATAGATCTTCCAAAAGCGAGTTCTCATCTCCTACAGAGTCTGCTCTATCTCCAGAATCATCTGTAAATACATACGCGACTGCCTTGCAGTACCTGACGATTGGTCTTATAGAAGATGAAGAATCTGAAGATTTGGACAATGTACAGAAAAAAACAAGAAAATCATATATTGGAACTACCATACCTGCTTTTTCAAGAAAACCTCTAGATAGAAAAGACATTAAACCATCTTGTCCCTCATGTTCGATAGGTGAGGTGAGCCATTGCTTTGCTGCTCGTCTTCCCTTTGCAGATGTGTCGGATCAAAAGATTCTTCTATCGCTTGCATTTGATCTTCCAGATATTTCTCGAGTTCAGTCCACTTTGTTGGTCGAGTATTCTCTGGAATGTCTTAACTTTTTACACAATGCTCTACATCCTCCGAGCTTTATCCTGGAACATGATTACTTTTGGGACTCTAATCAACCGAAAAAACTAAGCCATTCTTACGACAGAGTTCGTGGTCAATATCTCTGGGCCTCTATTTGGTACGCTGTCATGTGCTTGGGCATGCTCTATGCTGATGACAAGCTCAAAGCTTCTCTCGGATTCTCTGAAAAACTTTATAAACCGTTACCATATATGTTTCTGGCTGCGTCTCTTGAATGTTTACACAGAGGTGAAATTTATAGATACCCGGACATTAGATCTGTTCAAGTCTTTTGTGTTTTAGGACCTTGTTTCCAGGCCTTAGCTGGTGTTAATATGAGAAATACAATGTTAAACACTGTTATATATATTTCGCAGCGATTGAATTTGGATAAAATTGATTCGGAAGAACGACTAAAACTAACTGCTAGAAATGATTATGGAGATGTTGACAGTTCAACACGCTTTTTGGATAGGGAGCTTGGACGACGCATTTGGTGGTCTTTGATTACTTTTGACTGGCTCGATAATACTGGTAGAGAATCAATGGTTAAACTGGGCTCATTCTCAACTGTAGTCCCCGGAAATTTTAGTGACAACGGGCTATTAGAAAATATACAAGTCGACAGTGAGCATCAGTTACCAACTCCTTACGAATCAAATGTTTACACTGTTTCTTCATTTCACAGATTCATGTCTGGTCTAGCTGGTATCAAAAAGAAATATTACTTTGATCTTAGCGCTCATTCAGTAACTTATGGCCACCTAGTTTGTGCTAACGAAGAATTAGATGAGCTGATCACTACTCTACCTAAACAGCTTTGTAATACTTCTCAAAAGTATATTTATGGTGATTTAGCATCTCAATCAATTACATGGCAAAGATACTTGATTCAAATTGTTACAGATTTTGAAAGACTAAGTATCAATAGAACTATGTCTGTTTGTGTCTCAAAAGTTGAATGGAATCAAATGTGCAGAAAGAAATGTCTTGATAGTGCTAAAAACTTATTGCTCAATTGTTCCAACAGCTTGCCTTTAGTCTACAAAAAGCATCCAATGGTTTCTGGAAACGGAATTGCTGCTGCTGTTTTTCTACTATTAGATCTTATGGATGGAGACGCTTCAAAGAAACAAATAACTGAAAAAATCAGATGGATTGAGAACTTTTTGCCAGTTTTGGAAGATTTGCAATTGATTCATTCACAAGCACGAAGAGGTATCAGTATTATCCGAAAATTAATAACTGGCGTCCTCTTAAAAAGCGAAGAAAAAATGGTTGGACCTGGAAAGAAACGTAACTTGGAAGCTCCATCAGAACCAGTACCACCCAGTTTATATGAAATCATTCAAAGACTTACAATTCTTCCTCAAGTTAGCACAGCTCCTCCAAGAGCCACTTCTGCTGATCTTTCACAATATAGTAAAGAGATCAACAATTTCACCTCGAGTCAAAATACTTGTGAATCATCCATCCCAGAAACTGAATCAAATCCGTGGGCCAATACTATTATAGATTCAATAGAAACTCCTACAACACAGATTTCTCAGCAAGCATTACAAACTAACTATAACAAATTCTCTTTAAAATCTCAGCAGCCATACTCCACTTCAGGCACCTCACAATACCAAAATAATACAACCAACTTTAGCATACCAAACTTGCAACAAAATTTGGACAATAACTCACTGATCAATCAACAACTACTGGACATTGACGCAAGCTCAGTCACATTTGAAGATCTTGAAATCATGTGCGGTTTAAACAATCAGGACTGGGATACCAGTGTAGGAAACTTTACCTATGATTTTGATTTCGAAGTTTCAGTATCTCAACAGCCTCCGACTGATTGTCCACAAGATATTTAAGTACAAAAGGTTAATAATGATTGATTGTTCAAAGACTATGAAGATATTTTAAAGAAGAAAAATAAATAATGATATAAATGAGACTCAATTGGTTGTTTTGATAATAACTTTGCACAAAATTAATTAACAGGACGAAGGCTCAAAACATATGCTTTACCTCTGTTCCACCAGTAAGTAGCGCTAGATGAAGCAGTCTGAACTTTGGAATACACAAATGTGTAAAGATCATCGGCATCATTCTTGGTAGACTCTTTGGTACTTGCTGCTGTTTCCTTAGCGCTTTGAACAAGAGATCGGAAATATTCGTTAGCATCTTCAATGAGTTGGTCTCTAGAGTCTCTAACATTTTGATCTTGTTCCTTAAGCCAAGCTTTCAAGTCATCAGTACTCCAAGATTTGAAAAGTTCATCAGTGTTGGTAAAAAGGTTTTCAGTAGATTCTTGAACCTTTTCATAAAGTTTACGACCATGTTTACTGTGGGAATTGAGAACTTGTTGAATTTGAGATCCAGGCCAGAGATTGAAAGTGGTGTCAGCAATGTTTTCATAAGTGTCTTTGAAAGTATCTGTAGCTTTAGACAAATAAGGATTGGCGCGAGCAGATTCATGTGCAATAAAGGTTTGAATGTCATCTTGAAGAGTTTGGATATTCTCTTCAGCAATTGAAAGTAATTCTTGGCTACTGTAAGATTTACCAGACTTGAGTAAGTTATGGTGGGTGAGCCAGAGTTGAAGTTCTTCTGTAGACCATGAGTTGAATACCCTGTTTTTAATGTTTCCACTGGTTTCAAAGAGATCCTTAGAGTCCACTTTCAATTGCTTGAGAACGGAAACAAGATTTTCTTGACCTTCAAGATAAATACTTCTCAAGTTACGACGAAGAGAAGAAATCAATGACTTTCTGCTAGCGGTTCTTTCAAAAGAAATAGAGTGAGATTTAAGAATATCTCTCAAGTCATTGTCTGACAGTTTCTTAAAAAAGTCATTTCTAGGATAAGCAGACTTCAAAGTTTCAGCACTTTCACCAGCAGCCTTCGAAACCTTTTGAGCAGTCTCTTGAGCTTCCTTAACCAATTGGGAGTGAGTTAAAGAATCCCAAGTACTTTTCTTCTTGCCCAATAATTTAGCAAGATCAGGCTTTGACCAGTACTGGTAAGCCCAGGTCGAAATGTCTCCGTAGATTTCATCAGCTTTGGATCCAGTATCAGCCCAAACAGATTCAATTTGCTTGGTGATGTCTTCTTTTGTCAATTCAACATCATGAGCAGACTGGCCCAAACGCTTTTGAGCGTAGACCTTTAAATCATTGAGAGACCATTGAGAGTAAGGCTTTGTGTAAATATCCCATTCAGCAGAGGCTTTCTTGACCAATTCTTGAGTAGTTGCATCCTTTGGGTATGAGACTTTGAAATCGTCGAGAAAATCTCTCAATGAACGAGAGTCCCAAGTGGAAAGGATTTCTGATGCACCTGCGGACGCGACAGCTGCCATAGCTGCCATTGGCAATAACAATTGACTAAATTTCATATTAAAAAGGGTAGATGTGATATCCAAAAACGCAGATAGTAGTGAAGTGTATGAAGTAGCGAAAGGTTTATTGGGAAGATACCTTTTTTAATTTACTTTATAAAAGTCTATTTTCCGGGTACCAGCTAATTTATATTCGACTTTAGCCTAGAGGTTGCTACACGGTGAGACTTGCAGAGAACGCGGGACCTCTTAGGCATACAAATAAAGTTTCGGTTCTTTGTATCGTCAAGTGCCCAGTTTTGTGTTTTAGTCCTTTAAGGTTCACAATGAACGAATGAAGTCAGGCTTGTAGACACAATTCGGTCACCAATAAATTTTACAAAAACCCATGGAGCGATATGATCATAAAGAATTCATGCGTTTAGTTTGTGCCTTAGCAAAATGTGTTATGGCGCATGATTCTACAGGTGCAATTGGACACTGTTCAATGAGCTGATGATCTAATAGAGCTGATGATCAAATATAAAATGTTCAATGTTTATAAAAAGCAAAAAGCTTATGACATAATTTCTAGAAGATTTACCAACTCTTCCATCATAACAAATGTAAATAAAATTTAAAATTAATTATTTGATGATAAATAATTGAAATTTCTTGATTTTATTAATATTTTAAAGTCAATTTGATAAAAACAATTTTATCATGGAAGTATGATGATGATTTAACAGAAACAATATAAATAAGATTACATCAAATCAAGAAATTGTTTAAATATTGTTTAAATATAAAAACATTTTCAAGATTTTATTTGAACAATTTCAAGAATTCCTATAAACGATATCATTATTTTCTATAAACGATATCATTATTTTCTATAAACAATATCATTATTTCTTATTAACAATATCATTATTTCTTAAAATACAATTTTTTAAATACAATCTCTTACTTATACTTGATTTCTTGATAATTAGTATAATAATCAATTGAAGTTGATAAAAATCAAATTAATCTTTATAATATCAAAGTAATCTGTGAAATATCAATCCTTGAAATATCACAATCTTGACAATATCACAATCTTCAATTCAAACGTCAATTTGTAACTTCCAAATCATCACCTAACCCTGACATAAAAGACTACGTCAAGACTCATCTACGAAAACCTTCCTTTGATCTATTCACACTAATATAATTCAAGTTTAGAGATCAATTCTTTAAAGTTGTTACAGAGTATAATCAAGAAATGTCACAGTTGAAGTTATACTTGAAAGAAGCAAAGGCAGCTCTTTTGAAAGAAGACTATCCAACAGCAATCGAATTTTCACAAAATGCTCTCGAAATTGATCCTCAGAATTATTACGGGTATGTCAAGAACAAGAGTGTTAACTCAAGTGTCTAATATATATTCATAGTCTTCTGTTTCTGGGAAAAGGATTAGAAATGGTTCAAGATTATAACAAAAGTCATGCTGCTTATCAACGGGCTACTAACATTCAGCCTGACAATCCTGTCGCCTTTAAAGGCATCCTGGTGCTGGCCCATTCCATGAATAACATTGTCGTCTTACTGGAAGCTGTTGCTGGACTTATTGCAATTGCAGAATCACAAGATAATATGGTAGAAGCTGTAGATCACTTGGAGAGTGCAAAAAAGTTTCTGTATCGAAGTTTGACTGAATCAAACGAACTGCTCTTTTTGAAGTTTTTGGTACCTGGAAGTCCAATTTTCAGGTATATGGAAGGCAGAATTCCTCATCCATCTAATTCGTATTCCAAAATTATTTCAATCTATGAAAAAATGGAAAATAGAGCTCTTTCAAAATTCAAAAATCAAGGCACCGTAATTAGAGGAGTGAGCAAAAGTGATAACGATAAGTCACTATACGAAATCTACTCAAAATCTAAATTACCATACTACTATGAAGAGTTAATATCCTGGTCTTTCAGTGATGAAGAGCGAAGAGAGGTCGAAGCTAAGTTATTATTGCATACTTACCTCACCCTTTCTGTTTCTCCAAGAGAAAAGAAAGATGATTTAGTATTCAAAGTTAAAGATTTGGCATCTGGTGCTGTACTTCTTAAAACATCTGATCCTTTAGCTTGGAGACTAGAACTTGAATTTGCCGATGTGGTAGATTTCAAAGACTACGATTACCATATGTTGCTTGAGTACACTGAAAAGTTTCCAGATGAGCCTCTCGCAAAAGTCTTGACTGGATTCCTAAATTCTGATATTTCTCCATTCACAAAGAAACAAGATCCAACTGTTGAGGAAAAAGATGTAGTCGAAAAGTCAGCTTCTGATGAATTTGGAGAAGATGCTGTTTTAATTGAAGATGACAGTAATTCTGAGATCAAATCTTCGTTAACCCCTACTTTAATTCTTGAATACATGAATGAAGGTTATTCCAGTGATCCAGGTTCAGTTTTGATTGCTCGTATCCTGGGTGCCTACTATATCAAGTTGAGAGAATATGAGACTGCCAGTGATATTGGCTTAAACGGTCTGAGATCAGTTAACGCCAAACAGGATTCATTAGGTATCAAAATTCCAAATTCAACTAACCATCTTAGATCTATCCTCGGTTATGCGTATGTTTTCTATCAAGCACCTAAGAATTATTCTTTGGCACTGAATCTTTTTGATAAGGTCCTTGCAGACAATTCTTTATATACAGCCGCAAAAATTGGAAAAGGTCTCATTTATCGTGAACAATCAAGATATGCAGAAGCTGAAAAGTTTTTAAAGGCTGCTTTACAGGAAGATTCTGGAAATTACATTGTTTTATTTGAATATTCCTGGTGCCAAATATTGTTGGAACAATATGATGAAGGACGGGAAGGATTGATGAATTCACTTAAAGGAATCATAGGTGACGACTTGATGAGCCACGATTATAGAGCTCAGATTTGGTGGAGAATTGGTCAATCTTATTGGCTTGAGAATTCTTCTAGAAATGATTATCAAGAAGACTTTACCACCAAAGTGTTTAACGCATTTACTTCATCGTTAAGTGAAAATCCCAGTTACGCTCCAACTTACACTTCGCTAGGTAAACTTTATTCTGTTGTTCTGAAGGATATGCAAAGAGCTACCAAATGTTTTTACAAAGCATTCGAACTGGATGGTGGCGAAATTGAGGCTGCTGAATATCTTGCAACAGAGTTTGCTGATGCTATGCAATGGGATTTAGTTCAAGTTGTGGCTACCCGTGTTATTGAGTCTGAACATGTTAGGACATCCGCAGGCAAAGAAGCTATTTGGCCTTATAGAGCTCTCGGTATTGCGAGTTTGAATATTCAAGACTATGCAAAAGCTGTGAAGTGCTACCAAACAGCAATTAGAATTTCTAAAGATGATTCTAGTTTATGGGATGGTTTAGGTGAAGCATATACTCATAGCGGAAGATATATTGCTGCTACTAAAACTTTTGGAAGAGCCATTGAATTAGATCCAGAAAATTGGATTGCCAAATACCATTTGGGAAATGTTCAAAAATTGACTGACGATTATCAAAATGCCATGAGAACTTTCAGAGAGATTATTGCTGTTAGACCTGATGAAAGCAAAGTAAAAATATCTCTTGTTGAAACAATTTTGAGTGCAGCTAACTACGAGTTACAAAAAGAAGTTTTTGGTCAAGCTGCACTACTTGCAAGCACTTGTGTCAAAGTTGCTCATAGATTCATTCAGCAGGGAATTAATTTGACTCAAGACCTTTGGAAGGCTGTTGGTGAGTGTTGTGAAATCTTCCTCACTGTTAAATCCAAGATGTCAAGTATCCCTCTTGATTTACTAGTGGAGTTAGCTAAGGATCAAGCTAAAGCTTTAGCTGAAAGTGCTGATATTAAGGTCGTCACAGAAATTGACAAAATCACCGCAGAAGCTATAAAAGATCAGTCTGTTCTCATATATGAGACCGAAGATATTCTTTTGAAAGAGTCAAAAATGATCGACTTAATAAGGCAGTTATACATTACGTTCATGAAGGTTTCGTTTGTTTACGCCCGAAAAGATAAGAGTACAAGATATATAGCTCTTTACAACTTGGGTTTGAGTGAATTACGAGCATTTATGGATAAAGGTTCTGAGGTAGATTTGGAATTTCTTAACGCAGCAGTTGATTGTTTTAAAAGAGTTATTAGACAACAAAGTCATAGCCCTGATATTTGGAATGCCTACGGAGTTGCTTGCTCTTACTTGAGCGTAAAAGTTGCTCAACATTGTTTCATTAGATCCCTGGTTCTTGATCCCAAACAATCTTCGACTTGGAACAACTTGGCTATTTTATATATTCAGAGAGGCGACTTGGAACTTTCAAGCGTTTCGGTCAGAAAGTCTCTCATGATTGATCCAGACTTTGTTCCTGCATGGATTGGACAGGGTGTTGTTGCCCACACTGTTGGCAAATCTGAAGAAGCACATAGAAACTTTGAGCATTCTTACAGTATTTCAAATGGGTTAAACAAGCTTTCAAAGTTATACTACTCATTGTCAGTGTTTGAACAACTAAAGAATGGCAACAGATCAGAACTTTCTCAAAAACTTGAAAGTGCTGTATTAAGTTTACAAAAATACTTGCTATTATCTCCAAAATCGCCTCTGGCATTGACGTTACTAGGGTTGATTTTAGAAAGAAATTCGGATTACATCTATTCTATCGAGCATGCAGAAAAACTCTGTAATCTGTATGAACAAGAGTTTGAAAATAGTGAAAGCATTGAAGTACTAGTCGAGTTTGTTAAGGCCAAAGCGCATTTGGCTCGTGTTACACTTGGTGCTTGTCGGTACGAAGAATCTATTGAGCATGCTGAATTTGCTTCAAATGTTTCGGATGAATATTCTTCATCAGGAGATGACATTTCTGTGGAGTTAAAAAAGAGTAGATTGTCAGCATTTTTGACTAGTGGGTTAAGTTACTATTTCTTGAATAACTATGGAAGCTCCATCAAGAGTTTCAAACAAGCTTTAATTGAATCAGAAGAGGATCAAGATGTTATTGTTCTTTTAGCACAAGTTCTCTGGGCACAAGGTGGTGATGAAGAAAAAGATGTAGCATTGCAACAATTATTTGCAAGTATTGAAAATAAGGGTGCTTCTTGCAAAGTTGCTTTGACCTTAGGTGCTATTGGAGTTTCTCATGACTCAAGTTTTATTGATCCAGCAGAAGAGGAGCTTAATTCGTTTTCTATTGAGACTCTTACTGAACAAGACCCAGATAACTTTGTTCCTCGCATGCTATCTGCTATGAAGAAAGCTACTGGAGGCGATATCAAAGCACCGTGGTACAGAGCAGCAATTGCAAAGCCTTGGAGTTTTGATGTTTGGAACCATATTGATCCAGAAATAGCTCTTAGAATTGCTAGAGATGGATCCCAAATTTCTGCTTCAGAATTAAGTGATTCCTACATTGCAGCGGATTCTTCATTTGAAAGCTCAACAAGAGCAGTTTTCTATGCTCCTTGGAATGAGAATTGTTGGGCATCTTTGGCAGAAAGTTTTGCTTAAGTGCGCTGTATATTTAAATCAGTCTAGTTAGAATCTTTTTCAGACTTTTTTTTTCAATTGTAACTTGGATAAATATTAACAAATATAAATTTCGTATTCAAAATAGCAGCGATAAAAAGAGTCGTCAAAATTATGAAATATGTACAAAAATATAGCTTATTTCAAGCCGTTGTTATAGTAAGGAAAATTTCTAAGCAAGAGACATGCCTCTTCTAACGACTTTTTCTAGTCCTTTAACCCAACTCTTGCTTTCCTTCTTGTCTACAAATAAAAAGACTCTACCTCTTTTTCCCATTCTTCCAGTTCTGCCAGCTCTATGTAACAAATCAACCGATGAATATGGTAAATCATATAAGATAACATTTCTGACATTGTCCATATCAATTCCTCTTGCAAGAAGATCTGTACTGACTAAAACTTTGACTTTTGATTCTGGTTCCTGTTCACTAACCAAGACTGGATGTGTGAACTCTTCAACTATCTGTCGTCTTTCACTCAAAACCATACCTCCAGTAACACCAATGGCATCATAATTCTTCTCTTTCAAATCTTCAACAATAGGAGCAACCGAAGACTTGGAGTTGACAAAGACTACAACACGTTTAACTTTACCAGGCTCTGTATTATCATGGTGAATTGCAAACAAGGCTTGTTGTAAAGCCAAAGGTTTAGAGTTTAAATATGGAGGGTTGAAAACTTCGATAACTCTGAAATCAATGTGTTTGGGCACTTTGTGAATCATAGGAGCCACGATTCTCTCAGCATCAGGATAGAGAGATCTCATAACTTTGTCGAATCGTCTTGGGATTGTAGCGGAACAGAAAACAAGATTAGAAATAGATGGGACACCTGCAATTACTTTTTGAGTGTGTTCCACGAATGTATCATCCATAAGAGTATCAGCTTCATCGACAATGATTGACTGGCAGTGTTTAAGATGTCCTTTAAGAGCATTTGGATCTTTGAATACTTGAAGGAACTTTTCAGGAGTACAAACCAAAATGTCTACTCTTTTCTTTAAGATTTCTTTGATAGCACGGGGAGAAGTTTCAGCACTGAAGGCGACAGAAGAGAGCTTAGCAAAATGAGATACTAGCTTGACAGTTTTAACAACCTGGCTAACAAGTTCCAGTGTTGGAACTAGAATAACACTTCTGACAATAGGCAGATCTTGTATATGTTCCCATTCCTTCTCCAGCTCACTTGATTTGAGCTTTGTTCCTAGTGGACCTAAATATGCTAATGTTTTTCCTGATCCAGTTTCTGCTGCCAGTAAGAAAGCTTTGAATTCTTCTTTAGACCGTCTTTTAGACATGATTGCCTTTGTTGCAAGAGTTTGAATAGCAGTTGGTTTTTTATACTCTAGATGAGGGAGGACACCGTCTAGAATACCATCTCTAACTCCATTGTCCAACTTGAGAGCCTGAAAATTTTCAATTTTATTTAAAATGTTCTGTTTCTCTAATCTTTCAGGTTTCTTGATAGTTTTTAAAGATGCGAAACTCCCTGAGTTAGGCGGTCCGATCATATCTAGAGGATCATTTTTCACTCTATTCTTCTTTCTTTGATATGGCGTTTGTAGCACTTTTGACTTAACATTGGGAGACAGTCGAGTACTTCGCTTCAGAGTATTAACTTTTGTACCAAACAATCTAGTGAATCCTGTTAACAGATTTGTGCCAGAAGGCAGTTTATTGTTAGAGAGCATAGTAACTTGGACTTTATTTGATCGCGATCTAGGTTTCTTAATATATAAGAATTTTCATGTGGGTTAGGTGCTCTTCTCTCCCAAATGGCTGGAGTTAAATAAGACGGTTATTTAGGTAGAAGATGTCAACGAATTGCTAGTAATTAACTTGAAAATGAAGATTGTTATATATCTACAATTATGGCTAAATTGTTTGGAAACTGAAAAGTAGTATATGAGGGAGAGCACATGAAGTTTGGACAATAAATGTAACTAAATTTTGAATATCACTGAACTTGGAATAAAATTACTGAATTTTGAAAAAAAATCACAAACATCACAAACTGACAAGAAATCACTGATTTAAACAATCACAATCTGGTAATAAACAAGAATTGCAATAGTCAAAAGATGGAGTAATAAGCATCTAGTAACAAATATTATCTAATTGGTAAATAGAATTATAAGTCATCCCACCCAAAAACAAGCTCTTGTGCTTTCTTGCCAGTCCATCCAAACCAGCCTTGTTTATCATTATTTTGAATCTTTTTATCTTCAGGTTTTTTCAATGCGTCAATAGTAGGATAGATTGGAGCATGTGACAATGATTTAGATTCCTTAACTTGCTTGGTTGTTTTGTTAAAAATGCTTCGGCCATCCTTCATTTCAACCTTTTTAGATCCTGCTAGTAATGGAACCAATGATTTAGAAGAAGCAGATTCTACGCTAAAGGTAGATTTAACTCCCTTGAGATTCGAGTCACTGTGTAAGGGAGTTTGAATTGATTTGACACCGGAGACTCTAGTTGATGCAAACTCCTCAGTATCTTTAAGTAAAGGAGTTGAAGAAAAGTCACTTGAAACTTCAAAATCCTTATAGTTGTAGGCAGTAACAGGAATACATCCAATGAGATACTTTCCAGTCTTTAAAATGCCATTTTCCTGAACGGCTCTTGCGGCAGCAGATGGATTGTCGTAAGTAATTTTGAGCCAGTTTTTACCAGTAAAGATTGGTTTAGGAGGACCTTTCGAAAATGTATGAGGAGTTTCTAGACGATTTGAAGAATCGATATTCTCCATAATTGTTCCAAAGTTTGAGAAATGAGCAACAATGTTAGGTGTCAACGAAGGAGGAAAGCCGAAAATTACGACTGATAAAGAATGGTCAACTGGACGCTGAGTGACTGTAGGACTTGAAACTTTTCTGTCTGTTGTAGCTACAGTAACAGAATCAGATTTAGATACTGAACTAGCAGAAGAGTCGGTATCATAAATACTTTTAGTTGGAGGAGGGTCTTCTTGAATAACCTGTTTCTTCTTGTTATGCGAAGGTTTAGAAACACCAGAAAAGGAGCTTCCAAAAGAATTAGTAGGTGATTGTGAAGGTAAAGATGCCTTTCTAACACTGATGGGAGCACGTTCTGCCGTGTTGAAAGAGCTAACATGCTTGAGATTGGCAGAAGGGTTAGCGAGAATGCTTCGTCTGTCGGTTGCCCATGATGGTGGTTTTGATCTTTTCAGTCCATTACCTCCCGAATATGAAGGAGTCGAGTCATTATTGATATTTGGATATATATTTTGAGATTGTTGTTGACTCATGTATTGTCTGTATTGTGATACATCAGCTTCAGAAGATGATACGGAAAATAAAGAGTTTTTCTGGAACAATGATTGTCCTTGTTGAGGTTGATTATTGAGAGTTGAATTTTGGTTGGCATTTCCACCAAACAAGGACGACTGTTGTTGTTGTTGTTGTTGTTGGAGTTGATTAGGATTTCCAAATAAGCTTGATCCAGAAGCAAACCCAGGTTTAGATTGGTTATTTCCAAACAATCCAGGAGCATTGTTATTTCCAAACAACCCAGAACCGTTTCCATTGTTTCCATTGTTTCCATTGTTTCCAACGTTTCCACTGTTTCCCAAACCGTTATTTGTCAAAGTTGAACCAAATTGAGTACCTGAATTGGTATTTGTATTGTTTCCAAATAACCCAGTTCCCGTAGAATTGTTTGCAGTAGATCCAAACAGTCCAGAAGAGCCATTAGTAGCACCAGACGAATTGCTGTTGTTTCCAAAAATTCCACCAGCTGTTCCGCCAGCTGTTCCGCCAGCACCAGTATTTGAAGCTCCAAAGCCTGAAGTAGTGCTACTTGCTCCATATCCTGTAGTATTGCTACTTACTCCAAAGCCTGGAGTAGTGCTTGTCTTTGTACCAAACAACCCACCGCTAGTAGAAGCCGACGCATTGTTTGAAAACAGATTGTTACCAGTGGTAGACGCGCCAGATTGCCCAAACATTCTTCTATTGATGAAGAAGAAGTAAAACACTGAAAAATGTTTTGTTTTGATTTTTTGGGAGTTACCCTGATTTAAGTCGTCACTACCACCTTTTTTTACAAACTTGGAAACTTTACTACTTGTCAACTACATTTACTAAACACTAAACATGAGCGAATCGATCCAAACTGAACTTGAAGCTGCAAGAAAACTCGCTGGTGCTGAAAAATTGGCTGAAGCTGAAACTGCGTACCGTGCGCTTCTTGAAAAGCCTGCGGGATCAAACGAAAAAGCAATTCAAGCTCAAGAACAAGGCCTCTACGAGCTAGGAAAGCTCTATCGCGATCACAAGTATGAAACTTGACGAATTTGAACTGGATAGAACTAACAAGCGTGTAGGAAAGTAGACCAACTGTCTCAATTGATTAAAACTTCAAGAACTATCCTCGGTTCATTTGCAAAATCAAAAACTGTCAAAATCATTCGGAACTTGATTGACCTCTTCGCCACTGTTCCGGACTCAACGGACGTTCAAATTAGCACGACTAAAGACTGCATTGAGTGGGCTATTCAGGAAAAGAGAAATTTCCTTCGTCAAAGTCTTCAAACTCGTCTCATTTCTTTATACTACGAAAAAGGCGTTTATAACGATGCTATTAGTTTAATCAACACGCTTTTGAGAGAACTTAAGCGTTTAGACGATAAAAAAGCTTTAGTAGAGCTCCAACTCTTGGAAACTCAAGTTTATCTGGCCTTACGAAACATTGCAAAGAGTAAAGCAAGTCTCACAAGTGCAAGAACAAGCGCAAATTCAATTTATACAGACCCTTTAACTCAAGCAAATCTTGATAATCTTAGTGGTATCTTGCAAGCCGAAGATAAGGATTACAAAACTGCATTCTCGTACTTTTACGAATCATTTGAAGGTTATTCTGGACAAGAAGATCCCCGAGCTGTTACTGCTCTTAAATATTTACTGCTGAGTAAGATCATGCTTAATCTATCTGATGATGTTGAGTCTCTTTTGACAAACAAATCTGTCATTAAGTATGCTGGACGTGATATTGATGCCATGAAGGCTATTGCAAAGGCTTATTCTAATAGAAGTTTGAAAGAGTTTGAGCAAACGTTGGAAACTTATGGTAAAGAGTTATCTTTAGATCAGTTTATTAGGTCTCATTTTTCTGCGTTGTATGATACATTATTAGAACAGAATTTGGTTAAAGTTATTGAGCCGTTTTCTTGTGTTGAGATATCTCATATTGCTGAGATTATTGGGTTAGATGCTCGTCAAGTAGAGGGTAAGTTAAGCCAAATGATTTTGGATCGAGTCTTTTTTGGTGTTTTGGATCAAGGTAATGGATGGCTTTTTGTCTATGGTGAGCCCAAGACTGATGCTACTTATGATTCTGCACTAGATACTGTTAGACATATGTCTAATGTTGTTGATCTTCTATACGAAAAGGCTGCTGCTTTGAATTAATATTTGTAACATTGTATTTGTTTTAATAAATGGAACATGAAGATTATAACAATTTTTGAAAGAATCATGGCGATTCTTGACAGAATTGTGAAACAATTGTTGACAGAATTATGGAACAATTGTTGACAGAATTATGGAACAATTGTTGACAGAATTATGGAACAATTGTTGACACAGTTGTCGCAATTAATGAAAGAATCATGGAACAATTGTTGACACAGTTGTCACAATTAATGAAAGAATCATGGAACAATTGTTAACACAATTATTTTCATTATCACCAACTCAGAAACAATCACACACATTACCAATTTTTTGGTTTTTTTAACATTTTTTAACACAATCATCAACACAATCACACACAAAAACCATTAACACAAACCCAATCACAATCTTCAACTCAAACCAATATCACAATCACAATCACAATCACAATCACAATCACAATCCAAATCACAATCCAAATCCAAATCCAAATCCAAATCCAATCCAATCCCAAATCACAATCATTACCAATTCTTTGGTATTTTTTAACATCTGCTGATGTAATCATTGAAATTTTTCTAATACGCTCACTTGAAATTTAATTACTTCTTTACCAAAACTATCCACAAAATGAAATCTTTTCAAAATATTTATCGCGGATGCTCAAAGATTGCTTCTTATAGAAGCTTCTCTGTTGCTTCTAATCAGTTCAATGCATCAAAAAACCCAAATTCAACAGAAAAAATCAATCGTGATGCCAAAACTACACATTTTGGCTTCCGTACCGTTGCTGAACAAGATAAGGAACAGCTCGTAAAGCATGTCTTTTCAAACGTAGCTGCAAACTACGATTATATGAACGACGCCATGTCCATGGGCATTCATAGATTATGGAAAGACCATTTCGTAGCAAAACTGGATCCTGGTAAAAGACCCGGCGGTGAACCTCTCTCATTCTTGGACGTTGCTGGCGGTACCGGTGACATTGCTTTCAGAATCTTGGACCATGCTGCCCGTGTTCACGGTGATACTGAAAGCATAATGAATATAGTCGATATTAACCCAGAAATGTTGCAAGAAGGTGAAAAAAGATCAAAAACTACCGCGTACAGAGATGGATCAAGACTCAACTTTAAAGTCCAAAACGCAGAAACCTTGGATGCCATTCCTGACAATTCTCAAGATGTCTACACTGTTGCTTTCGGTATTAGAAACTTTACAAACATTCCAAAAGCTCTTGAAACCGCTCACCGTGTCCTCAAACCCGGTGGTGTTTTCTGCTGTCTTGAATTCAGCAAGGTCAATAACTCGCTTCTCGACACTATTTACCAACAATATTCATTCAATGTCATTCCTCTAATGGGCCAAATCTTGATCAATGACAGAGACTCATACCAATACTTGGTTGAGAGTATCGCCAATTTCCCGTCACAAACTAAATTCGCAAATATGATTGAAGACGCTGGTTTCACTTTGGCTGGTCAAGGCTACGAAGATCTTTCGTTTGGTATCGCCGCTATTCATACCGGTGTCAAATTGTAATTAATTGTAAATATCACTACCATAGCCCACTATATAGAATTCAGATTTTGAATTTTTAAATTCTTCCATCTACTTTTTTTGACAAAAATTTATGTTAAACATGATTCGTACGCTCTCCAGGTTAGCCCGTGGTAGAGCTTTAATCGCCCGTGGTAATACTAGAAGCGGTCTGGCCAAATTTCAAAAAAGACACATTTCATTGATTCCTGGTGTAGACTTTGATGAAGATGATAAAGAAAACAAGTCCAGCAGCTCGTCCCGCGCTAAAGATATGTTTATAAAATGCCTTGAAACTGCTGGAATCACTATTGCTTCTCTGTCAATGCTAGGTCTAGCTGGCTGGGGTTATCAAGAATTCTACCATATCTCTACAATTAAAAAGATTGAAGATGCATTCAAGGAAGGTGATCCCGCGTTCACAATGGCTGTACATTCAAACAGAACTGGAGCCTCTGATGGTTGGGTTAATCGTGAAAACCAGGAGCTTTTAAATAAAGTCATTTCTGGTGAACTTCGTGGCCGTTACTACTTACTTATTGGTGAAAAAGGAACTGGTAAAACTTCCATGATTCTTGAAGCCATGAGACAAGCTGAAGGAGCTAATTGTGCTATTGTTGATGCCCATGCTGATCCAGAGATTTTCAGAATTAGACTTGGTAAAGCGCTTAACTTTAGATTTTACGAAGATTATATTGGAGCTCTATTCTCTCTGCGAGGACCTAGGGACACCACTGCTTTACTCGATATTGAGAGAGCTATGAATAAACTTGAAGAAGTAGCTCTTTCTATCAACAAAAAGATCAACAAACCATTGGTGTTGATCATTAACAATGCTCATCTCATCCGGGATGATGATGAAGGCCAGAATTTAATCGAACTGCTGCAGCAAAAGGCAGAATCTCTAAGTGCTACTGGTCTTGTCACTATGGTCTTTAATAGTGATGATTACTGGATTTACGAACGTCTCAAGAAACTTGGAACTAGATTAGATGTTTTGACTATTAAAGACTTGTCTAGAGTTGAATCTATTTCCGTTTTGCAAAGAGCAAGACGTCAATACTTTGAGGAACCTTTATCGTCTCATGAAGCTAATCTGATTTACAACTTGGTAGGAGGACGACCCCAGCATCTTGTTTCTGTTGCTTCCCAAAAGGATACCTTAACAGCTTCACATAATTTGATTGACAGAGAACGAACTTGGTTTTTGAATCAATGTGGTCTTCTTGGAGAAGATATGGATGATGATGTTATGGAAAGCGGTAAATTCTCGTCTTCAGCAATGCTTCTTATGCGAGCACTAGTTGGAATGGATAAATTGAAAATCATGGAACAAGGACGTGAAGGTTTGGACACTTCTGATCACTCATTACCTCAAGTACCCTTGTGGACTGCTCGAAAAATCATGACTAGACCTGATTATATTCAAGTTTACGATAATCTTAATATTTTTACTATAGATTCAAACTCTTTTGTTAGAGCTGATTCTGTTCCAATGATGCAAGCTTTCCATGAAATTGTTTCCATGCCTGGATTTAACGATTTACTTGAAGAAACTCTTGATCGAGTCAGTGCTATTGAGTCCCTTGGAAGAACTCGAGAACTTGTTGCTAAGGATCTTGTTTTAAAGGGCACATACAAGATTGATACGACATCTGAGAAAGGAAAAGCTCTAGTATCACTCATTCAAGAAGAAGAAGAAGACGGAGATAATGATGTTTTAGACGAAGCAAAAGCACTTAGAATAAGCGAAGAAAAGAAGTCTTGGTGGTGGAATAAGCGTAATGCTAGATTCAACCATAAGACTGACGATAGTAGTAAACCTTGAGTATATTTTTGAAAAGATATATATATAATATTTTTATTTTTTACTTTTCACTTTTCTTACCAACTCATACAATGGCCACAGAACCGTTAGCTTTATTGGCCAAATTTGCTACTGAGCAAAACTTTTTTGTAAACTCTTCTCAAGTTAAACTTGAAAACACAAAGGATGCAGGTTCTACACTGATTGCTCTTGAGACGATTGAAGCGACACCTGAAGCTCCAGTTGCACTTATTACCTGCCCTGAAAAATACATTCTAGGTCCTCGTAAAGCCAAAGAAGCGTTTGGAGAAGTGTTCTGGAACAAATATCCTGAAAGAAGACAAGTCTTTATTAAAGCCCTATTGTTAACATCTGATGTAAAAGCTTCTAATTATGTCAAAGCTTTGCCTAAACAACTCGACAGCCCGTTGTTTTGGAATGGCAATGAGTTGAAATGGCTAGAAGGAACTAATATCCATGGTGAAATCAGAGTTAAACTGGAACAGTGGAAAGATGAATGGAAGTTTTTGACTTCAACAATTAAGAATATGAACAAAGTTGACTGGGATCAATTCAATTGGGTCTCTGGAATTTTCTTGTCACGATCTTTTCCAGCAAGAATTGTTTATGGTGATACCAAAGAAAATGAGAATCTGTCAATGTTAGTACCAGTAATTGATTCGTTAAATCACATTCCTCAAACCCCCGTTTTATGGTCTTGTACTAGAGATAATGGGTTCACTTTTTCAGTTTGTGCAGATATTCAAGAAGGTCAACAAATTTTCAATAATTATGGTCCAAAAGGAAATGAAGAACTATTAATGGGTTATGGATTTTGTTTGGAAGAAGTTGAAGAATTTGATTTCATGTTATTGAAGTTCAAAGTTCCTCCAGGATTATCAGTCGAAGGAATGCAAAAAGACAATTCAATCATTTTCAAACTGACCAAGAGTGGTGAGCTAGATCCTCGCATGGTGAAAATGTTTGGTGTTCTTAGCAAAAATCACTCTGAAAAATCTCAAAAAATGGGTGGAATCGTATTACTTAGAAACGCATTCATTCAAAAGCTTGCTAAACTGCAGCAAAAGCCATCTCCTCCTTCATCTTCTTCGGCTCGCTATAATAATGCAATGTTATATCGACAAAGTCAAATCGACATTCTTTCAGCTACAATTTCCAAGTGCAAAACTGATGAATATCCCACGTATAATCTCATCAATTTTTTGGATAATAGAGACACCCGTCAATTCAGAAAAGATTTGAAATCCTTATTTGGTTTGTCTTCTTCTTCAAAATTAGAAGCATTCCGAAATATGGAATTGCAAATGGTAACTTTAGCTCTTTGCTGGGAAAAATTAAATGGACAATATCAAAGCTTACCAAAGGTTGAAAAGCCTACACAAGAAATGATTGATGATTATACTCAACTTGCTAATGCTTTAAAAGAAATAATTGATAATGACGTTTTTGGTCCCGGTTGGAGCAAAGAACTCATTGTTTCCACTGGATGTTATGTAGAGACTTATGGATTTGCAGATTCTGATGGTCTCTTCTCTATCATTGTTTAAAATATAGAGCAAAAACGGGAGCATTTCTCGAAATTAATGGAAATTATTATATTATAAAGGAAAAAAGTTTCGCATTATAGCGATTAGATATAGCAAGTCTCAAAAGTCACACAAAATTATCAAATATATATATATATATATTAAGCGGTACCTTCTGGAACTTGTTCACTGCTCAAGTCAGCTTCATCAGCTCCTGGTGCTTCATTACGGAAAGCCTCAACATATTCAAAAATGGGATCAACTTTATCTTCATTCTTGTCAGCTTTGATGGTACTATCATGGTATAATTCTTTAAAGAATCTCCAGTTAGAATCAATATTTCTATCTTCTTTAGAAGTAGTAGAACTACTTGAACTAGAAGAAGGACCTGCAACAACGCCAGCTTTCTCACTAAGACCAATATACCAATCTTCATCCTTCACCAAAACCTCTTTAAAGTATCTGCGAGGCCAAGTTTTACCATCTCTAGTTTCGCGTTTTCTAAAAATTCGCTGTTCAATTTCAATCTTAGACTTTTCTTCGTGAATAGTTGAGAAATTGCCTTCAAGGATAGCAGCTGCAACTTTTTCCCAAGCCTTCCTTGATTCCAAAGGACTCTGTTCAGCGATTGGCTTCACAGCTAATTGAGAAACTTTGATGTCATTAGCAGCATCCAAAAATTGAGTCTCTTTACCACTGGCACTCTTAATTTTGCTGAGTCCACTCCATTGGCCATTGATGGTGTACAAAGTACTACTTGAACTTTCGTTCTTAACAATCTTAGCCTTGAAAGTATTTTTCTTGCCAGAAAAGTAGCCTTTGCCACTGTATTCAATGGTAGCCCGGTAGCCAGTAGAGCTCTGAATGAAGCTCTTACCTTCCAACTCAACATAAGGAGAGCCAAACAAAATTCCCTCAATGTGAAGAGCAGGTAAAGTGATCAAATACTTCTCACCGTCAGCTAAGCTCAAAACAGCATGACCATACTGTCTGACTGAGATAGCGCTAGTTGACAAAGAAGCTTTGATCCCGTTGTAGCCCTGTAGAGTTATTCCATGTTTGTCATTCCAAATAGCATAAGCCGTAACGGGAGGGTGATGGCTAACTTGCTCGGATACCAGCTTAGTCTCTCCGTTGTTCCAAGATCCAGTAAAAATCTCGCCTAGAAAGGGATTCAAAGGTTTCTTTTCAGAGCCTAGCTTTTCATTTCTACTGCAGTACTGTTCTCTCAACGTACCGATAAACCACTTGATAATCTTTAAGAATCTCTGTTCCGGGTCGGATTCCATGGCGGGTGCCAAAAAGAGATCTTGAGATTCAGCCCAGAACTTGGAGTATTCTGTAAGAGAAGTTTGAGATAAAATGAAAGGAGGAGCAGTCAATGAAGCAAGATCACCATTGTAAGAAGCAATGCTTTTAAGGAAGCTGGTCCAGGAGCCTGATTGTGACTGATGGAATCAATTAGACACTATTAGACATTGAGTACAAATAACTCTAAGAACTTACAGCAGGAACTTTACTTTCTGTAGCCATTTATAAGAGATTGAGTAGTTGTAGAAATTAGATGGTTGAGGAGACGTAGGAAGAAGAACTGTACGATTCCTAGGTCTAAACCAGCAAATAAATAAATAAATACATGGTAATTCTGGCACTGAAAGGTGCCACTTATTACGGGAAAGTGTTGGGATATTAGAAATTACATAATGTGCAATCACCAAGTGAATCAAAGAGAATCAAAGAGATGGAACTATTTGAAACCTCTTTAAAAGAGCTTATTAACGTTCTTCACGAGCTTCAATCAAGTGCCATCTTAAGCCGTCGCTCAAATCAAACGGGTTGTCACCTTTACGCTCGTTAGACCTATCTACCACCCGCTCTTCCATCTTTGTGATCCTGCCCACCAACCACTCTCTATTCTCCAACTGGAGTTCTTGTGTAGGCTTCAAGAAATAGTGCGGTGCACCGACATTGAAAGCAGCCCATGGATTTGGATCTCTAGTTTGATCCCTCGTAGGCAAGAACAGCGCCAAATCATCTTTTTGAAAGGTCTTAAATGCCAACTTTTGTCTATTTTGCTGCTCATTGATATGAGCTCTCTCTCTATAGTTTCTCGCTTCTTTCTGTAGCTTTCTGGCCAAGTGTTCAACATCGTTGAATCGTTTGGTTACTGAGTCCCGGAAGAGATCGTAGTCAAGATAAACAGAGTCAATAAATTGGCGGTACCTTAGCTCTCTTCCAGTTGACAGCTTTCTCTTTTGCTTTAATGATTTCTCGGAACTGCCATTTGTAACCAAGAAGTTTCCATCTTCTTCTTCAGCCAATTCGGGTGATACTTCATCGTCACTTTCATTATAGTAAGCATCTAGCCAATATAATACCTTTGGATCAATCTGAGTCCCATTGCTAATTTCGCCAACACCTGCACTATCTAGTACACCAGATTCATCTCCAATGCTGCTATTTCGAGCACTTGATCTTCTTCCAAGACCTTTAACTCTCTGGATCTTCATTGATATTAGTTCACCATTTTCGTCTAATTCTTTGGACGCTTGTAATCCCAAACATTCTAGTGTATCGCAACTTCGTTTATAACTGGTAAATAATCTCTGGCTCATATCTCTAGCTCTTGAATATAGTAGCTCAAATCTAGCTTCTAGTTTAATGTACTTGTGTTCAATGACAGTATTCTTTTCGCCATCTAGTGTAGCTCGGTCGCTAGCTTCTTTTTCAAATAAAGACTTTAATGATTCCAGATCTGCCTGCAGATCGATTGCTTGTTTCTCAAAAGCTATGGCCCTATCAGACTCTGTTTCAAGTTCAATTTCCAAATCATCAACTTTTCCTTTAAGATCAGCTATTTCTTCTTTCAACAGTCTTCTTTCATGGTTAAACTCTTGTTCCTTCACCCGGATATTGGCAAACAAGTCTGATTTCATCATTCTTGTTTCTTCATATGCTTTTGCTTCACTCTCCTTCAAGTCCTCGTTTTCTTTTTTTAAGGCAGCTATTTGAGTAAAATTTGATTCGTTTTCCTTTTCCAGTTGGTTGATTCTATCGTTAAGTTTCTTTAGTTCTTCTGGTTTAGTCTGGTCCTTTTTAAACACTCCTATAGCTTCAGGTGACTGGAATTTGCTTGTCCATGTGTCCCTAAACTGATTTCTGTGAAGAAGATCTTCTAATTTTCGAATTCTAGCTTCATATCCTTGAATCACGGCATCTTCTGAGTTGGAATGTTTATGTTGTTTAAAAGGAAATTCAGAATTATTGTACTCTGATAAACTTGCACTTTTGAACAATTTATTAGGTTTCTTCTGAGAACCATTGATCGGTGTTAAAGGTCCTTTTTTATACATTGTGTCGAATTGTGTCTTTAGTTCTTGATACTCATTCATTAAATTGGAATTTTTCAAGACATTTAAATAATCTTCAATATCAAGTTTCGTAACATTGAATACTTTGCTGGTATCAACGAAAGAGACATCAACTACAGGCAGATTAGTTGTTTCTTCGCCACCAATTCTTTTGAGCATGCCCAAACTGTCGCCGTACTGACGCTTCCACTTTGTTCGATGTTTTTTTTCATCCTCGGTCCAGCCAGCCATGACTTCTGCAGACCTTGACACTGAAGATTTAATTTCATTGAGCCATTCTTTTCTGCGTACGAATTCCAAGAGTAGAGCGCCGTATAAATAAGGCATGTCGACAGCCCTAGCCAGCACAACTCTTTGCTCCTCTAGTAATTTAAGCTTCTTGCCAATATCATTGAGTTGAGGGCGGAGAGGACTAGTTTGAGATTGAAGTTTAGAAACTTGTTGTAAATAAGTAATCATCTTTTTCTGAGCATATGATTTTGCGTGAACCCAAAGATCAGCGATTCTCCATAGTTCTTCAGTCATGCTTTTAATATTAGGCAAGAATTCACGTTCGTGTAAGTTCATTAGCTTTGAAGCTGTTTTGATGTTATTTTGTGAATCAGATAACGTTGCAACATATTCGCAATCATCCTGAACTTTTCTTACCAATGTAGTAACATCTTCAGCCAATTCAGTGTACTCGGTATTATTTTCATTCATGGGAGCAGCGTTGATCCAAGCTTTTGCATCTTCATTGAGTTTATTACCAAGATCTATCACTTTTTCTACTTCAATCTTGAGACGGTGAAGCAGATTTCTAATATCATCTTGATCTGAGTTGAAAGACTTGTCGACTTTTTCCAATTCATCTCTGTTGATCCAATCAACAAGTAATTTCTTTTCATTTTTAGTGGCAACTTCATTAGTGGCGAGTAGTTCTGAATGAATTGTAATATTCTTTAGCTTGGAGCAAACGTCTCTCCAGTTGGCCCCTGCAACAGCGTCTTTCTCCAAGTTGACAGCAAAGTCGATTGTAGTTTCAAAAGAGCGTTCCAAGCTGGTTGAATGATGTCTCAAGTGGACCAAGGAGATATCTACAGACTGTTTGACAACGGCTATTTGGAGCATTGTATTGTTGATGAAGGTCAGTAAGGACTGAGACTGGGTCAAAAAGGCGAGAGCCCATTGCGATCTTGCCATGCAGACGTTTATGATTGAGACGACACTTTTTGAATCAAGATTTGATAGCGTTGGTATTGGTTGAAAGTGTAGAGGATCTATGGATTCCTTTGGCAGAGAAATGTGATAACTCTTTGAGAAGAGTGATTTGTCGAATATGAAGATTTGTTGCTAATGAGAGTTAATAAGGATTCATTTCATATCTAGATACTTACTCCATGGGAGATTGATTCGAGTTTTAGTTGAACTGATTTTGAGGTGAGTAAGAGTTGTCGTTCTTTAGGGATTCGATGATTTTGTTCGACCCAGTTGTTGAGATCTGATAAACTTGTAAACGAGTGTTAGAATCAAGATTATAAGACGAACTGAAAACATACCACAAGAATTCGTCTGGATTCAAATCAGTAATGCTGCCTGTTAAGGCATTATAAATTTTCATTGAAGCCATCACGACATTATCTAGAGTTGAGTATAGAGAATAAAGTAAAACGTAAATAAATTAAATTATATAAAGTTAAGAAATAAAATAATTAAGTATGAATATAATTATGAATAATGAATATAATTATGAATAATGAATATAATTATGAATAATGAATATAATTATGAATATTGAATATGAATAATTATAAATAATCAATATAAAATCAATAAAATCAATATAAATCAATATAAATCAATATAAATCAACATAAACCAATATAAACCAATATAAATAAAAAATAATTTTAAAAAATAAAATAGATTCAAGCTTAATGATGGTGGCGGAATTTAGGTTTCCTCCTAAATCTAAACCACCAACAATGTGCATCACATATAAGCCATTTAGTTCAGTTAGTACTGAAAATGTCGATGCAGTACTAAATGAAATTAAGGAAATTGTCTCAAAAGATCTGTCTGAGCCCTATTCACTCTACGTTTTCCGATATTTCATACACAGAAACGCAGAATTATGTCTCATAGCCTATGACGAGACCCAAATAGTTGGAGTCATTGTATGTGATCTCAGCGGCCATCGCGAACGTAGAGACCGCGGATACATTGCAATGCTGGCAGTTATCACCAACTATCGTGGTCGTGGTATTTCCAAAGTTTTAGTTGCTAAAGCTATTGAACAAATGAAGCAGCAGTCCGCAGATGAGATTGTGCTAGAGGTCGAAACTGTTAACCAAATAGCCATGAATTTGTATGAAAACATGGGCTTTATGAGATCTAAACGTCTTCATCATCATTATCTTAACTCAAACGATGCATTTAGATTGATATTACCATTGACTGAAAGAAGTTGTGCTTTAACAAAATTCCTTCCTGCTCCAGAATTGATTGAATCTTGATGAGATGTGGTGATTTAGATTGAAAGAGGTTTAGAGGTGATAATTGAAGAGGTTTTAAAAGTTATTCTGTGATATTTGTGATTCTGTGATTCTATGATAACTTCCTGATCTAGAATTGATTTCTTCAGTTCCAACTGATTCCTGTTCTTTTCCCGTCCTAACGCTGACTCCCCGTTCTAACTGATTCCCGTTCTAAAATTGATACATTCTCACTAAAACCTTCAACTGATTCATTCTCACTAAAACCTTTAACTGTCATAATCCTTCAAATAGATTTAGTTTGAATATTGAAAATTCCATTTAACATAGGGTTCGGGTTCTTGCCGTTCTAAATGTACTCATATCTTTCCCATTAATCTATCCAATCTTCCCATCTTCGTTGTAGTCAATATGAATACGTCTAAAATTGACCAGGAGACTGTGAATCAGATATTGTGAGTTTTCAACTTGTATTTTTAGTTGTATACTAATAAGCATTCAGACGGTTTAAAAAGGCCTTGGAACGGCCTGAAGATGGTGAGTAGCTGTTGTTGTTTTTTGGCCATCTGCTAACTGGACCAGAACTATCTTCAGACGAAGAGCACGCAGGCAACATCTATTCTAATCGAGGAAACAAACTGAAGCGCGGAGCTAATGAAATCTACGAAGGAAAGTTGGGCGCTGTTTCGCTTGACCGACACAAGTTGAAAACAATCAATCACGTAGGGCAAAAGCGTGCAATAGTTTACAAGAAGCGAAGGACTGCAAAGGAGAGTAGCGATGAGAGCGAAAGTGATGATTTGTATAAAGAAATTAATCTTGGAAATCTGTTGGCACCTCTAAGTCATCCTTCAGAAGTCCCATCGCATCCCGCGATATCTAGAGCCTTTAGTAACACAACCATTAAAACATTGGCACGACATGCAATGGAAGTTATCAATGAAGAGCAGAAGCATGCAGTTCAATTTGCAAGATTAATGAGCGTGTTTTTGGGCGACGATCCAAAATATCGAAGGGCAGACATGTTAAATCTACCTGAACTAAATGAACCTGATTCAGGACCTGCTTCAAACAACATGGATGCATTTTTTCAAGTTCCCCAGATTACAGTTGATAGAGATTATGGTATTCGGCCTGACGATGCAGAAGACACTAGACAGCTTACACAGATAGCTCAGCAGAGAAGTGAAGAGTTCATTAGATGCATGACAAGAGTTAGATTTGGGTTACTTAAAGCTGAACGGTATCAGCGTCAAGTATGGAAATGGTGCAGAGAAATGGCAGGAGAAGAAGAAGATTCTGATGGTTTAGCCAAATGATTTGTGTATTAATATGACTTTGTATTTATTTTGATTTGAAATTGTGGAGGTTTATTAATTTTATAGGGATATGGGATGGATATAGGATAGTATGGATTATAGATTTGTATGGAATATGGGATAATATGGGATTGATACGAAATTGATGAGAATAGAATAAATGTTTAGTATGGGATAATATGGATAGTATGGATTATGAGATAGTATGGATTATGGGATAGTATGGATTATGGGATAATATGGATTATGGGATAATATGGATTATGGGATAATATGAATTATGGGATAATATGGAATAGTATGGCATTGACATGAAAATAGTATGAATATTTAGTATGGGATTGGTAAATGTTTACTATTTAAATCACTATTTACACTATTTCACAAAAACTAAAGGACTATTCAAACTTGTGAATCATGATACAAGTATTCATTCAAGAAATATCTCCTTTTCATCAAGTAAAATATCATGAAAGTTTGCACGTAAAGCAGTAACACTAATATTTCCTTGTTCTATAACAAGACCATCATTAGTACCAGAACTCTCAAAAACCGTTTGTTCAGCAGCTTTAAAATCAGGATTCCATTGGAATTGCGTCTTGTCTGTGTTTTGCAATGGCACAAACAACGCAGACCAAGAATTTTGTAAAATATGCGTATAAATGATTTTACAAGAATCTTTAACCAAATTTTCAACCAAAGGCACATTGACGCTATAAAGCTGAGCTTTACTATCCCAATTGGACCATAAATGCTTAATTATTGAAACTGATTTCTCGCACGCTTCATAAACAAAAGGAGGAGGTTTAGAACGGTCTTCATAAGCAAATGAAACTGAAATTGCTTTAACTCCAGAAAGAGCTCCTTCCATAGCACCTCCAACTGTTCCACTTGACAAGATGAAAACAGCACTGGAATTTCTACCAAAATTAGGACCTGACAATACCAAATCAACAGGTTTATGCAAATAATTAACTCCAATGTTAGCACAACTTGCTGGAGTGCCATCAAGCATCATCCATTTTTCATTACTATTACTATATGGCTTATAGTAAGACACATTCAAGTCTTTGTTAACAAAATGAGCCTTTCCTATCCATGATTTTTGACTATTTGGAATCACCACTGAAATCTCCCAATCAGTTAATCTTCTCAAAGTCTTTACAAAGTCCAAAAGGTATGGAGAATGTTTTGAATTTGGAGGTCCATCATCGTTAGTTATCTTCAGTAGTTAGTTTAAGACGTAAACAGGTTTTGTGATACACATACAAGCACATGCATTATATTTTGTTTTCATGTCAAGTTGAAGATGAAAATAAATTCAAAGATCAAAATGAATCAGGGCTAGGTTTTGAGGTACATTTAGTTTCAAGCTCAAACAAGATCACAAAGGCTTCACAAAAAGACGGTCAATTAGTGCCTCTGTGCGACTCACGAATATCTCTTTTTGATTTGATTTGTTTTGCTAAAAATACATTCTCATATACTCGCGCATTCTTATATATTCGCTGTACAAAATACATTACCTAAATGGGACTAGTCACGTCACAGTCACATTTATTCACAATCATCTAAAACACATGAACTTTGAAAAATTTCATATAGGGTAAGGATATTTCACACTCACAATTTTCCTAAACCAAAACTTTTTCCCTCTTTTTCTTTTTTCCGTCTACTTTGGCATAATCTACCAAAACCCCTATCATTAAAAATGACCACTGAATCTCACAGACGTATGTAATTCAAGACACGAAACACGACAAATTTTTTAAGGATTTCCATGGTTGTGGTAGAAGATCGGATTTTTCGAGGCGGAACCGGGCACAAATTTGGTGGTGTAAATATTGTTACCGGTCCCGGTACTTTTCTGATGTTTGGTGCTGTTCCGATGTTTGTTACTGTTCCGATGTTTGGTACTGTTCCGATTTTTGCTGAAAACCGTTTGTGTCTAGTGAAATTGTTACCCGGTGCTGGCTGGTGACATGTTGAACAGTCGGAACCCGGACCCGATCGTGACCCGATCTTCTACTTTATAATCGTCGTTTCCAATTCATTTTGCTAACTCATTTCTTTTAGTCTACGTTAAGGGAAAGCACCTTTCTTACCAACGTTCCAAGCACGTTACCAACCCTAACGTCTCTTTGGTCAGCATTGATGGCGTTTCTACCACTGATGATGCTAAATTCTACTTGGGAAAGCGCGTAGCCTTTGTCTACCGTGCTTCTAAGGAAGTCAGAGGTACTAAAATCAGAGTCATTTGGGGTAAGGTCACTAGAACCCACGGTAACTCTGGTGTTGTCCGTGCCAACTTCAAGAAGAACTTGCCTCCTAAAACTTTCGGTGCTACTGTTAGAGTTATGCTTTACCCTTCTAACATCTAAAGTACATAAAAGTTTTAGTTTTGAAATGAGAAATTTTTAATGAATATGTTTTAGATACCTTATCATATTGTATATCTAAGCTCTGTTCTAGACCTAAGTGTTTGGTTTGAATAAGTTTTGAACAGGATTGTGACAAGTTTAGTTGAATAATTGTTAAATTCTTGTTCAATTCTTGTTCAATTCTTGTTCAATTCTTGTTTAATTCTTGTTCAATTCCAGTTCAATTCTTTTTTAATTCTTTTCCAGATCCTGTTCAATTCTTCTCCAGATCCTGTTCAATTCTTCTCCAGATCCTGTTCAATTCTTCTCCAGATCCTGTTCAATTCTTCTCCAGATCCTGTTCAATTCTTCTCCAGGTCCTGTTCAATTCTCCTCCAGATCCTGTTCAATTCTCCTCCAGATCCTGTTCAATTCTCCTCCAGATCCTGTTCAATTCTTGTTAAAATCCAAATCCCATTCAAATCCTAAACTCCAGACAAATCTCGTCCAAATAACGCCCGTTTGGTCCAATCTAATGCCATAAGTGCTCGGTTTCTAAATGATACTGTCTGCATAAAGTATACACCTCGCCATAGATACATTGCAATAATACCACCAAAATATGTATGTCCATTCAAATCAAACACAGCTGAGTTGGAAACATAAGCTAATGAGCCAAGGTGCTTATAGTTGAACGGTTTGTAAATGGAATCATCTACATCACCACTTAACTTTAAATCACCAATCTTAAGATTTGGCTCTACTCTTGCAAGCTTCGTCAGCTTCTTTCCCAAGTACTGTCCTTGTTGAGCAGCTCTTTGTGCAGTAGCAGGAAGAGAAGTAACTTTCTTGTCAATGTAGTTCAGCATCTCAGAAAGTTCGTCAAACGTCAAAGTGCCTGACTTGTCACGGTCAAAATCAGCAAAAAGCTTTTGGATTCTTTGCAAGTGTTCTGTAGTTTGAGGTAACTTGCGGCGAATCACTCTGCACATTGCTGCAAATTCGTCTATTGACAGTTCAATGTTCTTTAGTATCTCTTGTTCATGCTCAAGTGTGTAGTTACTACTGTTATCACCAACTACAGATCCTCCAAATGTAGGCTTCTTGTGAGATATAACTGCTTCTCTCATGAGCTCTTGAATGTGAGATGCGATATCTGTACGCACAGTAGAGCAGTCTCCAATAGCATACACCTCACCTTGGCGAGTTCCAATAACTCTCAAATGAGAATCAGTTTCAATTGCTCGTTTATTATGTTGATACTTTGGTCCAAGAATCTTGACAATGTTCTTGGTGACTGGTGCCTGTCCGACACCCGTCGACCAAACACACAATCCATATCGAAGCTCTTTTCTAACCTTTGTCCCGTCTTCTTCTTGCTGCACAAAAGCAACTTTGTCGGGAAATACTTCCTGAACACGAGAGTTTGTCAAGACATCAACACCATCAGTTTTGAAACGGGCCATGGCATATTCTGATATCTTTTCGTCATAGGTATTCAGAATATGAGATCGCGATTGAATAATGTGCACAGAAACTTCAGATCTAAGAATCTTGGGATAGTGCAGATACAAATCTTCATTAACAACGTCATAGATTTCGGCTGCAAGCTCAACACCTGTTGGACCTCCACCGCATATCACAAAACTCAGTAATCTCTTTCTTTCATCGTCGCTCGTTGTAGGCAAAGAAGCAATCTCAAAGTTTTTAATGACCTTGTTTCTAATTTTTTTCACGTCTTCAACAGTCTTTAAAAAGTTACAGTTTTCAAGTCCTTTTACTCCGTGAGGATTGGTAATAGAACCAACACCAACTACAAGCTTATCATAAGGCACATAGTAGCTAGTAAGTTCACCAGTATCAGGGTCTTTAGTCTCAACTTCAACCAATCTATCATTAAATTCAATATTCATAGCATTTCCTTGCAAAAAGTGAGCGTTAGCACGTCGACATATTCTCCGAATTGGCTCTACAAGAGACCTCATTTCCAGAGTTCCAACTGTCGCAGACGGTAACATTGGGGTAAACAAAAAGTAATTGACAGGAGAAATCACAGTGACGTTATATTCCATAGGATCCAATTCTTTCAATAAAGAAACTGAACCCCATCCAGAGCCTAGAATAACAAGATTTTTCTTTTCAGAACATTGGAGTTTTTCTGAAGTATCACTTTGATCCAGATAAGCTTCACAAATCGGCAAATCTTTAGGACCGCCGCGTCTTGGGTTTAGCGCTAGTGTAGGTACAATTACGTCTGAGCCATCAATTCTTTCAGTGTAAGTAGTAGCATCATAGATGAATAGGCCGCCAATAATGACAACAACTGTAGTAACAACGGCTCCTGAAAAGAGCAAAGCAGCATGCCCACATTTTACCAAGAATGATATCTTTTTTTTGAGTGGTTTCTTTTCGGAGCTTTTAGGTGGAGGAGGAGATGGTGAAGTTGAAGCAAATCTTTGGTTCAAAAAGGTTCCTGGTTTAAGTGACCTGAAGGATTGCTGGTAGAAACTAGTTTGAAGAGGTACGTGTAAGCATTTCAAAGATCCATTTGATTGGAATCTTCGAGTATTTAGCAGGGCTTTAGAACAATGGATTCCAAGAAGTGGTTTTTGGAGAGACTTCAAGTAGAGTGAACTCATACTAAACTAAATAATCTCTAAAGCGTTTTCAAAGGACTCTCAGGTTCCTCTTACTGTTGTTGTGTTTCAATCAGCTATATTTATATTAAAAAAAAGTCAAAGAGAGAAACTTTGAGATATTTTTTTTATTCGTTGTAGTTGTTTCAAGCTCTATCCGAACCCTTCATTCAAAACCTTCTATAAAGAACAAAACTGCATCAATATTCTTTTACAAACAATACTCTTTCTAATAATTTTTCCGAAATTTACCTGTTAACTTTTATCGATTCTGGTATGTTCTTGCCATTCGTAACTATTCGTGCCATTACATTTAAGTTCAACTGTCAAAATTAGGTCTTTGTCAGTTTCTCGGATTATCTTGTCAAACTATCTAGATTGGGGTTGCGCTAGATTCTCTCAAAAAGGGAATATCATGTGATTGTAACGGCTCTAGAAATGACATCACCAGTAAGAGATATGTACTCTATACTTAACCAACACAAAAGATCGAAAGACGCTAGTAAAACTCTAATAAGGGTGAAAAGAACAACTTCTCTATTCCTTTTAACGGATAATGGTACAACTAAATCTATATAATAACACTTAAATAAAACTGGAGAAAAACACAAGAAATAAACACAAAACATGATGAACGAGAAAAACAAAGAAATTAAGCCTAAATGACTTGCGAAAGAACACTGTTAGAAGAAACAAGACCAGATTGAGCACCTTCCAACATGTTCAACAACTCAATGACCTTGTTTCTGACTTCTTCAGACTCAAATGGACTTTCAGGAATGTCAACAGTACCACGAGTGATATTTTCCATGTCGATAAGGAATTCTTGTTCTTGAACAAAAATTTGTGCAAAAATATCGACAACTTGGTCAAGGTGAGCAACAATGGTGGGTTCTTGGTTGCGGATAAGCTCAATAATAAGGTCAAAAACAGGAGTGTTTTCTTCCAAACCATCAGTAAGAGGTAATCTGGGGAGCAACACAGAAACAACACCTGAGACAGGAACAACACTGGGATGCTTGAGAATCATACGGGCAACACAACCACATGCATTGGAAAGACCACGAGAGTTGTTTTCATCTGCACTACCGCGCTTAACATTTTTGTCAACCTTCTTTAAAAGTTTTTGGAGCTTTTCCAAAATAGTGGGATAAGCACTGGTAATGGTTTGGTTCTCGTTACTGTGGTAAGCTAAGAGACCAAGACCGTATGCAGCGTTACTGCGAACTTCAATGTCAGAGTCGCCAACACGTTGAAGTAGAGGTTGCAAGAAATCATTAGTATAAGGTGTAATTTCAGATTTCATGGCATTAATAATTTCAGCAACAGCACCGACAGAGGCAGCACGTTCAGAGTTACTTGAACTAGAAAAGTAACCAAAAATGGGCTTCAAGAATTGGTGAGATAAGGGAGTAAATTGAGGACCAAGAACAGTGGCAATTTGAACGACAAGATCAAAACTGGAATCAATCAAAAGTTCATCGTATTCAGATGATTCTTCAGCACCTTCAGGTCTTTCTTCATCCTCAGTAATTTGAGACATGTGTTCTTTACTGAGAAGTTTCAAAACTTCTTGACAAAGAATGTTGAGGTTATCCTCAGTGAGAATGGCGCGAGGACCAATCTTCTTCAAACCTTCAGTAAGACGATCACAAATGGTGGTAGCAACAGTTCTGTCCTCCTCAGTCTCCAAAGCATCAAAGGTAGCACTTCTGGTTTTGTCAGCAATCAAAGCAAGTAATTCGCTAGAGTGCTCTTGAGCAGGAAGACCAGGAGTCCAAGCACCTTCGTTCTCAATAGCAGCCCAAGTAAGGTAAACCTTCCAAAGACCCGAGAGAGAAGCATTACGAAGACCTTCACTGAAATGTTCACATTGATTGACCAAATATTCAACAGCCTTGGGGACATCAGGGAAGTTTTGCTTGGTAGCTTCCAAAAGTTCAGCTAAAGCATCAGTAGCAAATTCCTTTTCAATAGCAATAGCACTACTAATGTTCAATTGATCCATAATATCCTTATTGTCATCCATTCCAATGTTTTCATCGTCATCATCAAGATAATCGTCAAGATTACCAAATTCTTCTTGGTCGAGACACTTGTAAATTTCAACAGCCAATTTTTCAGCAAAAACTGAAAAGTCTTGACCATAGACCTTAGCAAGGGTACCAACAAAAGAGAAACCACACTCCTTGAGCTTGTTGTGCTCAGATTGGATACATCTGTAGGCAGCTTCAATCAAGGGTTCAGCATAAGGATGGAAGGCTTCCTTTCCAACTGAGGCAGCAATACAACCCAAAGCGTCAATGGTGCTAGCGCACAAATTGGCGGGATGCTCGTCAAGCTCAGCAATGTTACTGGTAAGAGAAGCAAATGGCTCCAGGGCAGCAATAGTGTCAGAGAAGAAAGGCAAGAAGTTTTTACCAGAAGAGAAAGCAGCTGATGAAATAGCAGCGACAATGGAACTCTTGAGTGTAGCGTCATTTGTGATTGAGAGTAAATGCAAGAACTTGGGAATGAGGGTAGAAAGGTATTTTTCAGTAATGACTTTACGGTCCAAAGACTCAAGAAGTGAATCAAGAGCAGCACAAGCTAGCTTACCAACCTTCAAAGCAGAAGCAGTATCCATAATGTTGAAAACAAGAGGAAGAAGGGTCTCGTGTTCACAGCTGACAGAGTCTCTAAGTTCAATAGCCAAGAAGTGCAAACATTGTAAAGCACCAAGCTTGACAGTGATTTCAGGATCATTCAAACCATCTACGACGTAGGGAAGAATGTGCTCAATTTGAGTAGACACAAAGTCGGGAGCACCTTCAACTGCGTAACCCAAAGTAGTGAAAGCAGCTTTTCTGTCTGTAGGATCAGAAGATTTGATAAAGTTGGGTAGAACACTCAATAAAGGAGCCATAACTTGACTAGGAGGAAGGGTGTTTGACATGCAATCAATAAGCTGAAGAGCGAGATTACCAGGGTTACTTTCTTCATCTTCATCTTCATCTTCAATGTCTTCAGGTTCTTCACGATAGTGATTAGCTACGATTTGAAGAGAAGTTGTAGCGAGATCTGACCCAAGTTTCAAAGCTTGAATTTTCATCTTTTTGTATCTAACAGCATTGATCAAGAACTGCAGAGCTGGGACACGGAATTCGCTTGGGAGTTGTTGTTCAGCAGCAATATTGTGAAGCATGAACGAGATAAGATCACCAAGGAATTTAGAAATCAAAGAAGAGTCTGCAACGAGCAGCAAGTTAAAGACTTCAAAGACCTGGTTGGCAGACTTTTCATCATTAGAAGAAATGACTTGTTTGAGGACTTCTACCATGGAAGGAACAATGGTACGGAAGAGTTCAGCTGAACCCTTGGGGCTTGAAACTGGTTCAATGTTACAGGCCATGCATCCCAAAGCCAGAAGAGTAGAGATACGGACTTGGAGAGATTCTGTGTCATTGATAGTCTTTGAGAACAGTTCCAAAAGGGGGAGCGTGGAGGAGTCTAGAATGGTGAGTTCGGCTTCAAGCAGTGTGTAGAGAATGTAGATTGCGACTTCACGTTCGATAGCTACTGAGGAAGTAGCAGACTGGTGAAGTGCAGGAAGGAGTTCAGGCCACAAGTTTTCTTCAATATCGTACCTGGCAATTGCAGAAATCACACGGGAAGAAGTGTGTCTAACGAGAGGATCTTGTTCAGCCAGAGTTGAAGCCAGAATAGAGCCCTTAATGCTAGCTTTGTGTTCAGCACTGAGCATATCACTGTTTAGCCATTCACGTAGAATGATCTTTCTTGCTTCTACACCAGCTAGTTGACGGACCTGAGTTTGTTCATTTGATTGAAGAATATGGATCAAAGAAGGAATAATCAATGAATTCTTGTAAAATTTGGTCTGCAAGTCTTGCGAAGCCTGTTGGATAGCTGCTGTATCAGGAGCAGTAATTTGCCGCAGAGTAGCTTCTAAACTGTTGACGAATTGTTGGTCCATTTTCAAGTGTTTTGGTAAAGAAGTTGGAAAGTTTAAACAAAATTTTTTCTCCCATCAGGAGAACAGTGAAAATTTGAGCTTTTGGGTGTCATTTTAGTTTAGAGAGGAATTGGGACCAAAGTTGGGAGTTAAGAGAAGGGTTAGGGTGTTGTTATAGTGGTGAATGAGTGATTGAGATGGTGATTGAGATGGTGATTGAGATGGTTATTGAGATGGTTATTGAGATGGTGATGAGTGTAGTGATGTAGCAGGTTTGAGTAGTGAATGCATGGATGGTGAGTTAAAAACTTTGTAGACAGTTTGTTGATTTGACAATTGAGTAGATGGTAAGTTGAGTTACAAGTCTATAAATATTTAAAGTCTAAGAGAGTTATGAGATTTGATTCTTTGAATAAGCAATAATTAAAAGTGTCAAATTGTTGTCGAAATTACGGAATTTTGAGTAAATTATTAGAAAGGAAAAATGGTCACAAGTAGAGAATTAGACGGTATAAATGAATAAAATATTACCAGTTAAATAGTGAGTGGTATAAATACAGTGAATAATATAAACAATGAATAGTGAATAAAATTGAGTATTCAATATCCAGTAATTAGTCTTCAGTATTAAGTCTTCAATATTAGATTCAGTTTTTAATCTCCAGTATTTAGTCTTCAATATTAGATTCAGTTTTTAATCTCCAGTATTTAGTCTTCAATATTATATTCAGTATTAAATACATGATATATAACATCCTATAATGTTAACATCCTATAATGTTAACATCCTATAATGTTAATATCCTATACTAAGAATTTATAAATTCATTTAACTTCACCTACAATATTCTTAATAAATTCATTTAACATCACCTACATTATTCTTAATAAAAATCAATACATTGCCATTGCGAAATATTTAAATCAAGTCCTGCTCATCATTCATATACTCAGATAACCTAACTAATCAAATTTCCTAAACTCAGTACTTTTATAAATAACGCCTTTTTTTACTATTGAAATCATCAATTTAAAGCTTCAAAGCTCATGCTAATTGAAAAAATCATACTGTCTCAGGAAATCAACTTGAATATCAAGTCATAGTAGATAAAGCTTATTTCCAGCTATATTCAAAGGCACCCACATTAAATTTCGTCCCTCTTTCTAATTCCATCTGCCAGCCCTCTGTCATCACTTTTTTTCAATTTTAATATATTCACGCTCTGAGTTTGGTCAATAGCATTCATGAGTAGTGTCAAGCTCAACTACTCCTTGCACAGACTTGGCTTTACAGTACTTTTAATATTCTTTCTTGTCTCCTCATGCCTGGCTGAAGACGAAACCCAAAAAGTCCCTTCTTGCAAAGAAATTGGACAATCTTTGGACAAGTGCCAATTTGTACTGGATCACTGCCAAAAAGACAACCTGGGATACTTTAGCTACCTCCAGTTTTATTACTGTTCAGAAGTAGTGGATCAATCGGTTAAAGTGGTGATCTTCATCTCTTGGTTAGCTCTCTTGTTTTTAACTATCGGCATCGCTGCTTCTGACTACCTCTGTCCAAATCTTAATACTATTTCTCGCATTCTTGGACTCCCAGAATCTCTTGCAGGAGTCACTTTTTTGGCCTTTGGCAATGGATCTCCAGATGTCTTTTCAACTTACGCTGCCATGCGTGTCGGATCTGCTTCTTTGGCTATTGGCGAACTGATAGGAGCTGCTTCTTTTGTGACAGCAGTAGTAATTGGCTCAATGGCAATCATAAGGCCCTTCAAAGTCTCTAGACGCCCTTTCTTAAGGGACCTTGGTTTCTTCACTATCGCTGTCATCTTTTCAATGTACTTTGTTTCCGACGGAATGCTAAAGATTTGGGAGTGTGGCGTCATGTTTGCAATATATGCAGCGTATGTCCTTTTCATAACAATTGTGCATTTTTGCAGATCAAGAGACTTTACTCTACTAGCAGAACAATCATATACTGGCTCAGACATTGAATTTGCATCTCCTTGTCTAGAAGATAACATCATCAACAATAACCTTAATACCAATATCAATACCACCATTCCAGATTTGAACACCAGGTATTCGCCATTGTTGACGCCAATTTCAAGAACTTCGACTCCTCTGTCGACACACTCTGCTCCAGCACCTACTTGGAATGAACAAACTGAAGAAGAACAGGAGCAAGCCTGTAGTGAGCTTAATCGAATAATGCAAATGCACAGAACTCACCAGAGAAACCCTCATTTTAGAATCGACTCACAAGTCAACCCAAACATCTCAGAAAGAAGATCTGGAAGCTTATCACCTGTGTTTCCAATGAGAAATTCTCTAGTTGGTGCTTTAGAAATGAACAATGTTCTACAAAAATATAGAAATCTTAGAAAAAATTCAGTGACTTCTACTCAATCATACTCTCCTCAACTTAGTCCAATGTTAGTTCCGTCGCCAATTAAAAAAACTGGACTATTTCCTTCGTCACCAAATATATCAGTAAGATCATTACCAAATATTCAGAGCAAAGATGGCCATTTAGCTCCACCGCCTATGTTCAACATTCCTGGCACCTCAAGTCAAATTAAACGCAATTTGAGGTCACCCGAAGTTCCACGATTAATCGTAACGGATTCTCAAGGTGAAGTCGATGATTTCTCAAATCCCGTATTTTATCAAACTGGTTCGCCAGGATCTCAAACACCATTACCAATTTCACCTCAACAACTGTCTTCACCTCTTTTACCGGTACCTCAAATGTTTGAACCAAAACCATCAACATTGACAACCTCAGATAAATTGACAGAGATTGTCACCACATTATGCCCAACCTTGTTAGATTTCAAAAAGAAGCCACTGCTTAACCGAATGTCTTGTGTCGTTACAGCTCCATTTGTATGCTTACTGACTATAACTATACCAGTCATTGAACCAGATGTTGTTAGTAAAGATATTGCAGATGAATCCACTTACAATTCTTTAGATAATGGACAGTCAATAGATAAACTAAAGCTTTATATTCCTTTGACTCGTTGGTTGCTTACTTTGCAGGCATTTCTAGCTCCATTTTTTGTTCTATGCAATTGGCTTGCTGATAATGAAAAGCTGTTTGTACTTTTTTCATTTTCCATGCTGTTGACAGCACTCATATTAGCAGGATTGTCATTCTTAGAGTTGGAGCCATTGAGGGCACCAGTCTATATGCAAAATCTTTCATATTTCGGATTCATTGTGGCTATTTCGTGGGTTGCATTGATTGCCAACGAAGTTGTGGGCGTCTTAAAAGCTTTAGGGATTATTTTTCAAATCTCTGATGCTATCATGGGTTTAACTGTTTTTGCGATTGGTAATTCTTTGGGTGATTTGGTTTCAAATACCACTGTAGCTCGGATGGGATATCCTATGATGGCGCTATCAGCTTGTTTTGGAGGTCCTATGTTAAACATTCTTGTAGGTGTCGGATTTTCTGGTCTTGTTACGATGTCTTCAAACACTGAGGAAGGATATCATGTAAAGATATCTCATACTCTGATTATTTCAGGAGCAATGCTTCTTGCTACACTTTTATTCTGGCTCATCTCTGTTCCACTCAATGGTTGGAAATTGACTAGGCCTCTAGGGATTACCACCATATTATTTTGGGGATTTGGTACATTAATAAACATTCTGATAGAGATTCATTCAAGATAAACTCTTTTAATATCTCGTTAGACATCATTCCATTTTCTTATTTTTGTTTTATTTTTTGTTCTTTCGTCTCAATAAAATTAATTAGCATTCGTCAATACGTTCAATAATTACATTTAGAATATTTTATGAATATCACTGTCAACCTTGAAATATTCCAGAGTAGATGTCAAACTGTTTTGCTCACCACTACTCAAAAGAAAAACTTGGTAAACATGTCCCAAATCCTTCAATTCCGCTGGAGACAATTGAGCAATTGTGGTGATTTGAGTATAGACTGATCTGATAGTTTCTTTTTGTTCTTCTTTCTGTTTTGTAAAGTTAACTTCGTTGATCTCAAATTTAAGATATTCAAACCAGAAACGGTAGCTTGCTAAAAAGTGGTATGCTGTTGATTCATAAATTTTGCGAGCCGCAGAAAGGCCGCCATTGTAGTATAGCGTTAGGTTGACCAAGGCCACCAAGACTACAGCAGCATCAAGTTCTGATCCGGGTGTTTCCAATAATTTTTTATAGCTTGACTGCAAAAAGTCAACTGCAGAGCTTGTTGAATCATGTCTGCGTTTCAAATTTGCCAAAGAAATAATGTTTTCCGTGCTGTTTGGTAAAGCTTCCAGTAAGCTGACGTAAATATCTTTAGCAGCCTCTGGGTCACCATGGGCTTCCTCGAACTGTGCATATTGTGATCGCAAAAATGTTCTACCAATTGGAACAGAATTTGAACCTCTTTGGAAAACAATTCTGGCTTGTTCAATCATATTACTAGCAACTAGCCACAATGCGTATCTGACCCATATTTCTTCATATCGCGCAGTAGGTATAATCGCTCGCTCGTATAATGTTATGATTCTATTCTCATCTCCTTCTACTTCCTCAAAATGCAAATACCTTCGCCAATTTACTAACTCTTCCTCTTGTAAATAAACAACATGGAAAAAAGATCTTTTGATGTTTGATTCATATTGCCAACGGGCAGCAACATGATTCTGGGTAGAAATATATAGTTGGTAATGATAATTGGCAATTCTAGATCTCAAATCGGCTTCTTCTTCAGCATTTATTTCTTCCACAGATTGCTTTTTCTCATCACCACGATCCTGTTCAGATTTGTCAATTTCGAATTCTGCTTTGAATTGCTCTAAATATGCTTGAGAAACCAATTCTTCAACTGGAATGGAAGGACACAATTCTAGAAACTTTGCAAAATATTTTGCGTATTGATGCAATGGTATTCTGACAATTCGATCATACAGTTTGAATAATCTATTACCATCACGTTCTCTTTTTTCAAATTCAATATACTCATCCCAAACACAATGGGAAAGAAAATGTAAACCAACTTGTGTAACTGCAGACTCAAAGGTAGCTCTTGTGGATTCAGCAGAAGGTGAAGTGAGAAACTTGAATGAACAGTATTCTTTCCAAAGAGGTACTGACATTGGAAGATTACTAGTTGCATTCAAATAGACTCTCTCAGCATTATCAGTGCATCCAACTCGAAACTCCAGCTTTGCATATCTTATCCAGTATGCATGAGAAAATGGAAATCTCTTCAAGAAGAAGTCAAACGTGAATCGGAATAATTGTAAAGCTTTTTCGCTAGATGCTTTACACAAACCTCCTTCCAAAGATTCAGCAGCATCAATCAGCTCTTCCCAGATATCAAAAGCATCAGGATTTGATTCAATCTGTGAATAAATGCGCGTCCAGTTTTCATAGAATTGCTCGTTTGTGGGTCTTCGTTTATTGTGATGGTATCGGGTGTTGTTATATCCTCCATCAAAACTTCTCGCACCCCCAGTTGTGCCGTTTCTATGCGAGTCATGATCATTGTACTGAGATCGATATCCACCTGTAGCAGACGACATTTTTTTCAATTAAAAGCAGTTTGGGTTGAATATAGTAAGGAAGCTCTTGGTTATATCCATAACTCCCAGTCATGGAGTTTTTATTTCAGTTTTTTTTCAAGCATAGAGGGTAAGGGTAATTAGAAGTGGAATCTGTGCGTAGACATGATGGAGAGATATGAGCAGAAACAGGATACAATATAGCTGGTTTTTTTTTAAGATTATTCAAGAATGATGATACAAATCAAGTGAGATTATTTGAGCCAGTGGTTTATGATTTTGCAAAAAGTTGAACGATCAAGAAGCAGGGTCATGAAACTCGTAATGCAATAAATAACAGACAGCAAGAATTTCATAAAGGAACACGCTTGTTTTACGGTAGATATCTGTAGATCCTTGAGAATTATATTTGTAGACTTCAGTGATCTCTGTTTCTACTTTATACTGTTTCTTTTATCAGCTCTATTAAAGAAATCTGTACAATAGATGCCAATATAGAAACATTCTAATACAGAAATATCGAAAAAATCCCACAAAAAATTAAACAATCGAAGATTCAAAAGGAATGATCGAAGAACAATCAAAGTTTAACACTCAAATGTGTGAGAATAATAATGTTCCAACTCATGATATCTTTGCAAAGATTGACGATGCGCAGCTTCCAGATCTTGCTGATACTCTACCTAATAGCAGTTCTCCAAAAAGTATGAACATATCATCTGTTGAAGATAATAGTCCTTCAACAGAATCAAGAAGTGCTGAATATGATGGTCAAGTAACATATACTTCTGACACAAAATTGCCAAACTTTTTTGAAGAGAACTCTCTTTTCATTGGAGAGCTTCATCCTTTGGTAACTGAGCAAGACCTGGATTCTGTGTTTGGGGGTATTGGTAAACAAACCAGCTTTTTGTGCAGAGAAGTTGCAACTGGCAAATCTCTTGGTTACGGATATATTACTTATGAAAATAAAATTGATAGCGTGCGAGCACTTGTGGAATTGAACTACGCTCCAATTATGGGAAAGCCCTGCCGTTTAATGTGGGCTCAGCCAGACTCTTCGTTGAGGAAGAGAGGAGTTGGGAATATTTTTATCAAGAACATTGATAGTTCAGTTACCAATAAAGATTTACATGAAGCATTTGCTACCTTTGGAACTATTCTTTCATGTAAAGTTGCAACAGATCTTGCTGGTAATTCAAAAGGATATGGATTTGTACACTTTGAAACTGCTGAAGCTGCTCAAAAAGCTATTGATAACTTGAATGGAATGAACTTCAATGACAAAAAGGTTTATGTTGGTCATTATTTATCCAAGGAATCTCGAACAAGAACAGAGGATACAGAAAAAGCCAATTACACAAATCTTTATGTTAAAAATATCAAGTGTGAAACTAACGAAGATCTCAAAGAGCTTTTTTCACCATACGGTAATATTACATCTGCTGTTCTCAGTCGTGACCATGCTGGAAATTCTAGAGGTTTTGGATTTGTCAATTTTGAAATTCATGAAAGTGCTTTAAAAGCTATAGAAGAATTAAACAATAAGGAGTACTGTGGAATAAATCTCTATGTAGGCCGAGCTCAAACTAAAAAAGAACGTCACGATGAGTTAAGAAGACAATATGAAAGTACAAAATTCGAGAAAGTCCACAAAACCAGTGCCATCAATCTCTACGTCAAAATTTTTGATTTGGATATCAAAGAAAGAGATCTTATGGCAATTTTTGCTGGTTTTGGAGTAATAACTTCTTGCAAAATTATGCTAGATAACTATGGTCAGTCTAGAGGTTTTGGATTTATTTCTTTCGCGTCTTACGAAGATGGCTTGCGTGCTTTGAGTGAGTTGAATAACAAGCAATTAGGAAATTGTGTGTTGCATGTTTCCATTGCACAGCGAAAAGATGAACGTCATCCTCAACTTGGATCCATGCCTAACAAACAATCTCAATATAGTATGCCTAATCAACAAAGTAGAGGTAGTGCTCCAAACATGATGAGAAGAAACAATTCAATGAAATATTCACAAGGACAGGCACAATACAATTACAATTATGAAAGAAATGATATGAATGGGCTTGCTGATCTCATGCAATTTCAACATCAACACAATGGTTCTTTCCACATGGGCTCAGGTAATGCAAGTTACAACGATCCAAATATACCACCATTCACATACGAAGGACCAGGAGCATATACCCAACAAATGAATTTTACTTTTCCTCCTAGAAAAATAGAAGGACCAGGGTCATTTAAACTTTCAGCCATTCTTAGAAATTCTCCTTCTGAAGACTGTTACGGAATTGCAGGAAATTTCATTTTTCAAAAAGTTCTTAGAATCCTTGGAGAAGAGTGCAATGATCTTGCAGAAAGAATAACTGAATTAATTCTCCAAAATTTTGAGGAAGCTGTATCAATTGCAGACAATGACTTTTTGTTAAATGGAAAGATTCAAGACGTCTTGGCGACAGTTCAACAACAGTATTCCGCTCTCACCTAATTCATGAACAGTGATTTCGGTTCATCATGATATTTGCTTTCTAAAGATTTGTTTTATTTATTGACACCTAAATTTATTTAGGAATACTTCAGGTAGTCCCTCATTGTAGGCAATTTATTTTCATATTCTAGTTATCATCATTGTTATTTGATAATTTCTTAATTTGTCTGTATCACAAACGTTAAACAGGTAAGGGTATTTTAAACTCCCAATATTACATAAGTTGAGATCAAAAATTTAGGTTTGCACAATGTGGGAAGAAAAAAAATTTCCCAAGTTTCTCTTTCAACGCACATACTTCAAGTGTAGCTCATAATGGGAGGAGGATCACAGCTCAAAGCGCTTAAGGCTTCATTGAAGTCTCATGGATTGATAGGACAGACTAATACGAAAGGAAAAAACAAGTCCAAGAAAGCCAGTGATCGTAACAGGCAGGATAAAGAAAAAGTTCTTAGCAATATTCGAAAAGCTTTCAGTCCGTTTGACGTGAAGACTACCAAACAAAAGAATGAAGTTATTGGACGCAGAGTCGTTGGTGCTTCTGGTAGACCAGGCCTAAGTAATCAAATTGGCGAAGAACATAGAAAAAATTCATATCTGGTTGAAAAGGCAATGAAGAATCGTGTTGGTAACTTTATGGATAGACGTTTTGGTGAGAACAATCCTAATCTCAACCCAGAAGATAAAATGTTGGAAAGATTTACAAGAGAACACCAGAACAAGGCTTCTAAGGGATCACTTTTCAGTTTAGAGGATGGCGAAGACTATTCCGAAGGTATGGGAACCGAAGACTTGCTCACTCACGGTGGTAAAACTCTTGAGTTAAATGATGATTTCGATGAAGGTGATCTTGGTTTAAGCGATGATGACGATGAGTCTAAACGTGAATTAGCAGATATTAGAAAGAAGCGAAAAAGATTGGCTGATGGAGAAGAAGTTGAAGAAGAAAAAGCACCTGTGAAGAAAAGCCGAGATGAAATTTTGAAAGAAGTTATCGCCAAATCCAAAATGCATAAATATGAAAGACAACAGGCAGCAAAGGAGGATCAAGATGAAATTGATAAGCTTGATGATAAGGATGCTTTCTCAGAGCTCATGGGTGAACTCAGAAACGCCGGAAGTTTTGGACCCAAGGTTGAAGCTAACAATGCTGAAGAGGTAGAAGAAGATTATGAGCAACAAGTTAGAATGCTTGCATTTGATAGAAGAGCAAAACCTAGTGATCGTACGAAAACTGAAGAGGAAATCATTCGTGAAGAAGCAGAAAGGTTGAAAGAACTTGAAAGAAAGAGATTGGCTCGTATGAATGGCGAGGTTTCAGAAAACGATGATGACAGTGAGAGTGAAGACGAAAAGAACACTAGTAAAGCTGAAGAACCAGAGTTTGGAAATGTTGAAGAAGAGATTAACGATGCAAGTGAATTTGGATTGAAGACCAACTTCAAACAAAACGATTCTGATGAGGAAGATGAAGAAGATGATCTGAATGGAAATTATGAAGTAGACGATGACTTTCATAGTTTTTCCGGTGAGGAAGATGAAAACTCCAGTGTTTTAAAAGTCAGTTTAACTGAATCTAAAAAGACTTCAGCTTCACCTAAATCAGGAATTGCTTATACTTACTCTTGTCCAGAAGATATGTCAGACTTACTTGGCATCTTTTCTCAATCTCCAGCTTCAGAGTATCCAGTAATTATCGATCGAATTCTAACACTCTATCATCCTAGTTTGGACAAAGATAATAAAGAAAAGAACTCAATTTTTGCTAATGTTCTTGCTGAGTTTTTACTGGTAATCGGAGACTCAAAAGTTAGCGATATTTCGAAAGATATCTCACCAGTTTTACCAAAGCTGATTTCTACACTCCAAACATTAGCTGAAAAACACAACGAGTCATTATCAGAGTTTTTGAGAGAAAAATTGAATGATGCCAGCACTAATTTACAAAATTCAATTGAATCCAAGAAAAACAGTAATTTGGATGCTATTCGTTGCCCTTCATACCTTTTCTTATTTACATTGATTGGAATTCTCTATTCTACCTCCGATCATTTCCATCAAATTGTCACACCTGCCACTTTGCTGATGGGTCAGCATTTATCACAAAACAAAATCACTTCTTTAAGTGACATTTTTTCGGGCCTTTATCTATGTTCAGTTTTACTGAGTTATCAGAGAATTAGCAAAAGATATATCCCAGAAGTAGTCCAATTTTTGGGAAAAGCAATTGCTATGCTTTCTCCTGAACCTGTTCAATCATTACCAAGAGACATTCTTATTTCTCAAGTAGAGACAGACGACGTTGTTTCGGACAAGTACAGAAAGTTTGCTACTACCAAGAAGGACCTTGAAAGAGCTGGTAGCAGTAAATTAGCTTTACGTGATATTTTAACAATTAAATCTGTCGATAGTAAGGTTTCTGCAAAACTTTATAATGAAACTTGTCGGTTGATTAGTGAATTTATCACACTTTGGGATGAAAAACTTGCAGTTATCGAAATGTTTGGCTCATTTGAAAATCCATTGATTATTTCAGAGAACAAAACCGTTTCAAACAAAGTATCAAAGCTCGTTAAATTTGCAAAGGCATCCCGTGAGCCTCTAGCACTTCAATCTCATCGTCCTATTCCAATTGCTTCTAATTTCCCCAAGTTTGAAGAACACTATAGTCTTGATAAGAAATCTTATGATCCTGATGCTTCTAGACAAGAGATTTCCAAACTCAAGAACGAGATCAAGAAAGAACGCAAAGGTGCTCTCCGTGAAATCCGTAAGGACTCCAAATTCGTTGGTAGACAAAAGATTGCTGAGAGAAGGACTTCTGATAAGGCTTACCATGAGAAAATGGCGAGATTGGTCAATACTGTTGCTACTGAGGAAGGTGCTGAAAAGAACAAGTATGAAAGAGAACGAGATGCTCGTAAGAGAAAGAACAAAAAGCATTAGAAGAATTATTTTATGTAATATATACCAATCCATTAATAAAATGTTTGCTCAATCAATCACCATTCTAGAAGTGAATGATCTCGGCACTGTCCCTGGAGATGGCCCTATGGGGCTGTTTTCAAATGGGCTCATTTCAAGATCTGCTTTATCTCGTCTTCGGGCTTCCATCAAGCCAACACCAAAATTATTCATGCATTTTATAGAAGAAAAAATTGTAAGAATTAAAAACACCAATGTTATTGCAGCAAATACTGTGAGTGTTTTTTTCGAGCGAGCATATCTCTCACCTTTTGCACCTTTTGTGATATGAAGACGAATCAATTTGAATAAAAAGTAGGCCATTGCTACAAAACATAAGCCAATGAATGCTACTATTCCGTGTCTGATTTCATTTCTTGCGCAATATATTGCAAATGTCAAGATGATGATTGTGACGGGTATCACCACAATTGTCAATCCAAACTCAATATCTTCGACTTGAAGGACTACCAAGACAAATTGCAAAGTGAATCCCACAAAAAAAAAGACATCAAAGATTATGACAGATTCAAAAAATAGGTAGTCTCTCAGCGCATTTTTCAAGCGTAATCCAGCACCAAGAGTTTTGAATATATCCATATTAAACTCTCGATACAACTTATAGGTGAGGAATGACAGAATAAAAAACTCCACTCCAGTAATTGATACCACAGCTACTAGTAAGTTCCGGACATTATCAGCGGAGATGAATTGATCTTTGTTTTGGAATCCAGCCAGTTTTGACGAACCTTCTATTTGATCAAACTGAATTCCACCATATACGAGCATTGCGAGGGTAAAAAAGCTCAGAAACATCAACTGAACTGTATTCCTCTGTTTCAATGCCCATATACCTATGAGTATTTGGTAGGTTCCTGCAAACAGGAATAATGCAAAATAAATTGGAAACGTCTGAGCGACAATCTGTTCTGGCGTACAGTTTGTCAAACTGGCGGAGCACTGAGAGGTGCTAGCTGAGGCTTGTCTGAACCATGCAAAGATAATGCTTTCGATTGAAATAATAGCTGCACTGAAAAAGATTGTTGATGAGAGGTATAGCCAGGACCAAATGTTTGATGACAACAGAGTTCGAAACCTGTCAGTTGGCTCTAGTTTATCGTAGGCCTTCATAATGTTGAAGCTGTGCTAGCTTTTGCGAAACTGTAGAAAGAGATGATGAAGAAGGAGGAAATTAAAAACACGGAACGAGTAGTTGTTACGAGAATCACTGGCACTTGTAGATATATGGACGGGACTTTGGTACTTTACGGGTCTGTGTTACTAAACTACCTGCGTTAGAGCGGAAGCGATGGAGGAGTATTCAACTGCCCATTAGATAGTCATAACAGTGAATATAATTTTCAGGGGTTGCCATGAACTCCCATAAGGCTATAATCTATATTGTGGAGTTCTGTGCCTGACTAAAGAAGTTTTAAGCTGAACTTGCCTACGAATATCAAAAGGATCTTTGACAGGTAAGTTAACTGGTCATAACAATCAGTCCAACTCTGTTATGAATGTTTCAACGGCTGAAATGAAGTCCTGAGGCTTTTCAGATATCACCCAGTGTCCGCTATCAATGTCCTTTACCTGAGAATTTGGAAAGAAGCTCTTAATGGCGGTATAAGTGTCCTCGGAGACGTATTTGGATTGGAGACCGCGAATAAACAGAGACGGCCCCAAATACTTTGTTTCTTCAGAATTGAAAGGAAAATTGGCCATATTTGTCAAATTGGCACCGAGAACATCTAGAGGCACTCTGAAATGGTATTTGTGTTGGCCGTGAAGCTTTTTTAAATTGGCCAACAGGAAGTTTTGGATAGACAAGTTCTTTTCATATCCATCCATGACTTTGAACGCTTCTTTCTTGGTTTTGACATTTGAATTCTCGACTGCTTGCAAGCCTGCAACATATTTTGGAAACGAAGAGCTTAGCTTTCCATTAGCTGGTGAATTGTCTACGCAGATCATTGCTTTCACAATTTCTGGTCTTCTTAAAGACACGGCCATGACAGTTTTGGCGCCCATAGAATGACCTATTAATATAGGTCGTTGTAAGTTGTGTTCTTCAACAAACCCTTCGACGTCAGCAGCTAAAGCTGGATAATCGTGTCTGGTATCGTGTGGGCTATCACCGTGGTTTCTCAAGTCAACACAGTATATATCTCGAGCAAGATCTTTAGACAGAACTTTACTCACCGTTCTGTTGTTTAGTTTAGATCCAAAAAGTCCATGAATAAACACAATTGGTCCCTTGCCTGAAGCTGATGGTGTTTTATAAAGATCAAATGCCAGCTTGACTTTGGGTATACTTTTACTCAGCGACATTTTTTCCAATGATTCAGTATTTATCAATGGTTTGAGTAGATTATCAACGGAGTTTACTGTCAACGATTTGAGGTAACTATCAACGATTTGAGGTAACTATCAACAGTTTTTGAGGTTTAAAAAACGGTTTTCAAGGATATTATCAACGGTTTTGAGGTTAATATCAACGGTTTTTAAAATCAATTTTTTAGATTAGCTTTTGAGATCAGAGATCGGCTTTGGTGATTTAAGAAAAAGGTTGCCAACTTTCAACCCACCAGCTTATTTTTCACTTTTGGTCTTCCCAACTTATCTTCATCAATTATAGACCAAAAGATTGCAACAATGTCTGACTATTACAATACTGGAGCTCATAACACTGCTGAACTTCAAAAACTTGTGCATTTCATCACAAGAGAAGCTGAAGAAAAGGCTTTCGAGTTAAAAATTAAGGTATGAAGAACTTGGTCTTTTTAAAGTCATTATATTAACGAGAAAATCTTCAAGAGTGAAGAAGAGTTCCAGATTGCTAAAGCACGTTGTTTCAATCAAGAAAAAGAAGCCATTGACGCTCACTACAAGGAAAAGTACAAAAAGCTCGAATTGAGCTCTCGTGTAGAAGTTTCCACCGTTAGAAACAAAATTCGTTTGAAGGTTCTTGACGCCAAAAGCGACTTGCTAAGACAAATCTTTGACGAATGTTTGAAAGATTTGAAGCACACTAAAAGAAAAAGTGCCAAATACTCGCAACTTTTGACCAAGTTGATTCTTGAGGTAAGTAGATTCCAAAAATCTACAAAAGTCTCTAACTTTATAGGCTGCTGTCCAACTTTTGGAATCCAAAATCTACATAACTTGCAAGAAAGGTGATCTCTCAACAGTTGAAAAGTCTATTCCTCAAATTGTGACCAAGTATCAAGAGCTTACCAAGACTTCAAAGCAATTAGAGGTTGAAATTCTCGAGGAACATCTTTCTGCTAGTGCTGCTGGCGGAGTTATTGTCCACAATGCAAATGGAAAGATCACCATTAACAACACTTTAGAAGAACGTTTGAAATTGTTGGAAGATACCAGTTTACCTGAAATCAGAGCATTGCTATTCCCAAACTAGACTTTTATATCAAAGAACATTTAATTTTGTATAGATAAATTTGTTACTCTGTGAAAAAAAAAATCATTAAATGATAAATATATTAAAGTCATTCAAAACTATATACATGAAATTTTTCTTTTAACCAAACGGAATCATGAAGGAATCAACTAGAATCACAAACAACTCATAGTCAATTGAAATCACATTTCCAAACGGAGATTATTGAAAGAATCTTGATTATTGAAGAAATCTTGATTATTGAAAAAATCAAGATCATGGAAGGAATCTTGATAATTGAAGGAATTAAACTTAACTAAATTTGACAAACTCTTTAGTAAGTTTAGTAAGAATATCATCCTTGGGTTTGGGAGCATCTTCAGGCCTCTTCCAAGCCTCTGGATATTCAAACTTACGATACAAGTTTTTGTTCCTTCTCTTACGAGCGTCAACATGAGATGTGCGTAATGGGACATCTTCAAATGTATCTGTAGTGTCCTTGGCTTCCTTCAACAAGCTACGAAGAATCTCGCCAATATAATTAGCGTTTTGAGCAGCCTCTGGGAATGCAGTAGCAGAAATCTTAATGATATCAGATTCGGGATCGAATCGAACACCAGACAATAATCTTAGTTTGTGACGTTGGGCATCTGTAAGACCCTCTAGATCATTAGACTTGAAAGTAGCAACAACTTTAGCTTCAGCAGGATGCTCTTCACCAAGATATGTAGTGTATCTTAATCGGACTGCTTGAGTGCTGGTACGCTTGCGGTAAGCCGAAGCGAATTGAGAAAGCTGGGGAAGCTCGTATGCAGCAATACGGTTATATTCACGTTGAACTCTGTGGTTGCGGAGTTGTAAATGACCAAGAGATGGAATATCATCATATTCGAAAGGTCTATGAGAGTCCTGGATGGGTTGTGAGACGTTCAATTTGTCAATCAAATAGAGTGCTTCAGCGTTTGAACCAGGTTCGAAACCAGAATCAAGATTGGGATCGATTACTGAACTGTTAATGTCGGTATTTTCATAAATTTCTCGAAGTTTAGTCTCTGAGATTCCTAGTTTTTGTGCAGCTTTCAATAGAGGTTTAAGTTCTTGTTCGGACTTTTTGTAGCCTTCAACTTCTCTCATTCTACGGAAACCGATAGACAAGACTTCATTTGGGTTGGTGATGTCTGATAAATCCAACGGATCTTTGTTCCAAGCAGCAGATTTTACTGAAAACGATCTGTGAGCTGATCTCACAGTGCCCGTAACGCGTCTCAATATTGACATTTTAGTTGGTGATGATCCAATAAGGAGATTGGAAGGTTTTCTGGAAAAATTTAGAAAAAGAAGTTTTGAATTTTTCATACTGATATTTACTTAACAGACCCAAATATTCAGTATTATCTTTCGCCGACTGAATTTTTTTCCACTCAACATCCTTAACAATTATCGAAACCATCATGAGCCTACGAAGCTTGTTAAGATCTACAACTGTCGCTAAGACCGGTATTGTTGGTCTCAGATTCAACTCAAGTAATGCAAGCAAACCTTTGATCTCATCAGACTTTCTTCTTACATTAGACGGTGATAAGTCAGCACAAGAAGAAACCGCTGAATGGCTTGCCGCAATTAACGAACTCCGTAACGAATTCACAAGCTCTGGAACGTCTTCATTCATGCCTAACAAAGCATTCAGTTCTGATGGAGTTTCTGAAATCAACCTGCTTCAAAAGGCTAACGACAGCTTGCTTCAAGACTCCAAATACCAGCCAACCGCTGAGCAAAAGTTAAAAGTTGAAGACCTTCAACAGATTGCCATTCCTGTTAAGAACGATTCTACTATTAGCTATCTTACCAACGTTATCATGCGACATGGAAGAAAAGCCCGTGCTCAACGTGTCATGTCTGAGGCCTTATACTTGGTTCACCTTCAAACCCGTCAAGATCCTGTAGCTCTTATTAAAGATACAATTGAGAAAATGGCTCCTCTTTTGAAGTTGAGAAGATATACAGATGGTGGTGCTAGAGCTGAAATGATTCCTGTTCCATTAAATGAACGCCAGCGTATGAAGAGTGCTTGGACCTGGATTGTTGATGCTTCAAATAACAGACAATCGAAATCTTTTTCAGTTAGATTAGCGGAAGAGATTGTGTCTGCATCCAAGGGATCTGGTCCTGGTTATGAAAAGAAGGAAAATGTTCACAAGGCTGGTATTGCTGCTAGATCTTACATTAAAAAGTTGTAAAATTAAAAAAATTTGTATATATGTTGACTGATCAAAACATGTTTGATGATTTTGATATCTTATTTTTCTTGTGTTTCTTTCTTTCAAATGTTTCAACTTCATTTCTTGAACGCTTTTTGTTTTTTTTCTCTGTTTGTGATTTGATTCCAATTGAGTGTTTCTTTTCGTACTGATTACTAGTAATTGGGTGTCTTGGAGGTTTGGCTTTGGTCTTTTTCTTTTTAGATTTGGATTTGGTATTCTTTTCAGATTCTTTCTTGAAGTCCTTTTCAGGTTTCATTTCAAGCTTTTTATTTTGAATTGGCTGAATTTCTTTATCAATTTGTTTCATTCTATCATTCATTTTTTTGGCATTAGTTGGTTCTTGAGCATTGTCTGGATATTTTTCTGAATCTTTTTCTGGATCTTTTTCTGGATCTTTTTCTGAATCTTTTTCTGAATCTTTTTCTGAATCTTTTTCTGAATCTTTTTCTGAATCTTTTTCTGAATCTTTAGATAATTCGTCTTTTGTTTGATTTAGAAATTTGAATTTTTCTTCAACTCTGCATTCTATTTCAATTGATAATCTTTCTTCAACTATGCTTTTTTCCCCATCTTGATTTTCATCTTGTGATTTCTCTTCTTTGTATTTCTGTACTTTTCCTTGAGCCTGTTCTTGAACTTGTTCTTTTTTTCGTTCTTTTTCTTTAGTCATGGAATTTTCATAATTATCTTGTTCGATATCTTGTTCGATATCTTGTTCGATATCTTGTTCGATATCTTGTTCGATATCTTGTTCAATATCTTGTTCGATATCTTGTTCAATATCTTGTTCGATATCTTGTTCAATATCTTGTTCAATATCTTGTTCGATATCTTGTTCGATATCTTGTTCGATATCTTGTTCGATATCCTGTTCAATATCTTGTTCAACATCCTGCTCAATATCTTGTTCAATATCCTGCTTAATATCTTGTTCAATATCTTGTTCGATATCCTGCTCAACATCCTGCTCAACATCCTGCTCAACATCCTGCTCAACATCCTGCTCAACATCCTGCTCAATATCCTGTTCCTCAATTTCATTTTCTGAAATTGATTTTTCAATAGCGGTCTCATCAGAAGATTGACCATTTAGAAGATTGTTCTCATTAACATTATTTTTCTGTAATTTACCAAATTCCTCCTCATTTTGATTAACACCAGTCTCCTCATCATAATTGTCTAGATCCATTTCTATTATTCCTGCTTCTGCTGTTTCCTCAACATTGTTCACTGTTTCGGATGTATCATTGAGCAAAGATCCTTCTCTATTCAAAGTACTTAGTCTTTCATTGATATCTTCATCATAAGCTGACACTTTTAAATTTTCAACATTAGCATTATTTTGAACATCTTTCTGAGAATCACTGAATGAAGAAACATTGTGATTTGAAACTAAACCGACTGATTTTTTTTCAACAGAAATAGTCTTTTTAATCAAACTCTTATCTCGTTCAAAAAGTTTTGGTGGTGTAGTGATACTGGCATTCGAATCGGTACTTTTTTCACTGTCATCAGATTGATCTGATTTATTCATAGAATTGAAATCATTGAGATTTACCGAAGTTGTAATTGCTTCATTTTCTTCAATGTTTTTAGAACCTTTAAAAGATTCATCCATCTTATTTAATCCATCGTTTTTCGGTTCTTTTTTCAAAGGAGTTCCAGATTTATTACCGGACTTTATTGATCTATTATTTTTAGGCTTTTCGTCACTTTCATGACCTTTCCTTCCACTGGCAGATTCATTGTTACTATCACCACTATTCTCGCTATCACTTTCGCTATCACTTTCGCTGTCACTTTCACTTTCA